>OVBA01004277.1:0-12467 GCA_900406435.1 Lepidium aucheri | reverse complement strand
CACGATTTTATTATATAAGAGATAATAATCTGCAAAGAAATATATTATTTTGTTCTCTTCCTATTAGTTATTTTTTGAAATATTAAATATTAAAAATAAACTAATGATTTTCTGTTGATAAGAATAGGTTATTGTCATTAAGAGATTATCATTTATTTATTTATAATAATAATAATAATAATTATTATTATTACTATTATTATTATTATTATTAACTTAAAAGTATTATGTGATTATAATTTTATTTGATGATAATGTTTTCCTAGTAACAAATTTGTCACAAAACTACACAATGTTAAAGTTAATGCAATTATTTTATCATATAAGACAGTATTCTTAATAATTATAAACTCAGATCGATAAATTATTGGTTACATACCTTAAAATCACAAAGAACCATATCATTGGTTTGAGCAAATTCTTTAGTGAATACTTTCTAGAGCTTGAGAATATTAACTTTAATTCTATTTTTGTTTTCAAGGTTTTAATGACGAAATTTCAGAGAAAAATATGATTAAAAGGAAATACAATTTAGAGAAGAAAACCCACAATTGTTGAAATTCATTGTGTTATGAGAAAAGTCATGACATCTTTCTTAAATAAAAGTTGTTCGGTATAATTTTCTTATTAAGAGTAAAAATTTAAAATAGATATTGATGAGGAATATCTTTTGTATGACATATCCTAAATATTAAGAATTAGTTATGATAAGCTTTTATATTTATATCAGATGTCTTACTTGAAGATTAAATCTTATGTCTAAAGCTAATACTAACGTATTATAAAATTTCCATGTAAAACACGTCCACAATTTATATGACATATACTTTCTTTATTTATTATATTTAATTATTATATCTTTCTATATTAAAGTTAAAAGAACAATTATATTAAAGTTAAAAAAACTAATAATATTATGTAGATAAAGATAATAATAATAATCAATTAAAAACCCTTATGAAGAAATTATTATATTATTATAAAAGATAAAAATATGTTAATGGTACCATTTTATTGTATACGAGATTTTTTAAAATATGTTATGTTTCAAATTTTTGAAAAAAGTATATACTCTTCAACATGTAAAATTTATGTACCAAGGATGGTTCATATTATATATAAACATAGATATTGTTCCTAAACAGATAAAATAATATGAAATATTCTAAACAACCATATATATTAAAAAATAATTCATATTACATAAAATTATATTTTTATATGCTTTGTGCACTAGCTTTATAGATATACATATAACATTTATAATATAAATTTATGAGATATATTTTTATGAATTAATATATATATATATCATATAACTATTGTTATGTTCATATTTTTATTATGTTAGATATCATTTGTAAATAAGAAAAATAATACGACAAAAGAATTTAGATGGATATGAGTCAGAAAAAATGATATTTTACAAACAAAATATATGTTTTGGTGTATATATTCTTGAGAGTTTCATCATAAATGTTTTTTAAGTCTTTTATATTATGAGAAATGCCCTGGTAAATTTGGTATGTCCATGTCCATGTCCATGACTTTGGTAGGTAGAATGACCATAATGGCCTTAAGAGTATGTTGTGTATGACTTGGTGTATGTCATGTCTATATCCATGACTTGGTAATAGACAGGATTTGTGTATGTCCATGTCGATTATGTGTTCATTGAACATTGCTTAGCAAGTCATGTCCATGTCCATGACTTGGTAAATGGACTTATGTATGTCCATGTCCGTATGTATTGACTTATACATAGATGGACAGAAGTTGTGTATGTCTGTGTCCATTATGTGTTAGATTAACAAGGTCTTACGTCATGTCCACGTCCATGACCAAGTAAATGGACATAATTTACGTATGTCCATGTCCATATGTATTGACTTATACATAGATAAACAGATGGGTAAAAGTTGTGTTTTCCATGTCCATTATGTGTTCATTGGACAGTCCTTATGTCGTGTACATGTCCATGACCTAGTAAATAGACAGAATTTATGTATGTCCATGTTCGTGTGGTCTGACTTATACGTATATAAATGTATGGATAGAAGTTGTCTATATCCATGTCCATTATGTGTTCATTGGACAGTCCTTATGTCATGTACATGTCCATGACCTAGTAAATAGACATGATTTATGTATGTCTATGTCCGTGTGTAATGACTTATACATATATAAACGTATGGACAGAAATGTGAATGTCTATGTCAATTATGGAAGAGATGAGTTATTTGGAGATATGAAGTGTTGGGCAAGGGTAAAAGAGTAAAAACAGAAGAGAGAGAAAATTATTTGAAGGCATTTTTAATGATGAAAAGATGATAGAACATTTTTGATGATTAAGTTTTTTTTGTGGCATTTGTGATAATTTTCTCTGTATTCTTTATGATTAAATTGTGTATATTATAACTTTATGAGCATATAGATTTCAAAACGGGCGCATGTCAATATAAAATTTTATAAAAACTAAGAACTTATAACTTTATGTTTTTATTAAAACTTGACATTCATATTATATAAATCATTTTATGTTTTTACATTAAAATATGATTTTGGTTTTACCCTGTGCGTAAGCATAGATTAAAATCTGGTATATATATAGTTTTTGTCAGCAACTTATATCTTATATTAATTTTGAAAGCCAAGAAAGAAACATAGAGATTACATAAATTGTTAGGAGGGATTCTATGGTCGAGAACAACACTTCAAATTTGGTGTGAAGTGAGGATAAACAATTGTTTACTTCTCCTGCCCTCATACAAGTGCTTTATGTTGCATCTACGAAACAATACACAAATGTGACACAAAAGAATTTTCATATTTTTTCCTGAATCCATCTACAAAGCAGCGGTATCCTGTAAAACTCGGATCACCCAATGAGGATTTCACCACAACCTTCCTTAGATCATTAAGATAAGAAGTCTTTGCCTAAACTTCTCTGAAGTTTTGATATGTTTCTTTGACTCCAAGAATTTGCTTCTAATTTTAGCGATTTGAGGGTGTTCCTATGATCCCTATCAAGATTTGAAAAGACTTTATCATTTCTTGTCTTCCAAATATTTCAACGATCCAAGAAAAACTGCTAAATTCTATCGGATCCAGAATTTGCCTTAATAGGTAATTCAAATTAGTGTATATCAACGATCTAGGAAATACCCCTATCCCTGGAAAAATATTCGACATAGTCCATAGTTGTAAAGGCGGTGAACACTCAAAAAAGATGTAATTTATAAATTTCAAGTCATTACCACATCTCAAACATTTAGTATCACATCTCAAACTTTTGTGATATAAATTATCCTTGAGAGAAGACATTCTAGAAATACAAGCCACATAAAGTGTTTGAGATTTAGAAGACGGAATCAAATATAAGTCTATACATATTTAATTTCCCCATACCTAAACTTCACTTCCATATGTAACCGTTGTTTTAACCTTGTAGCATTTTTTTCACTGAGGTATAATTGCAAATGTGTGAATTGAGTATTTTTACTTCCTCTTTTTCTATTAAGTAAGTGTTATTTATTGTTGAATAGCACTGACCAATCGAGTCTTCGGATCAAGTTTAGGTCGATTCCTTTTGAGTTCATGTCTTTTGGATAAGAGAGTTTTAGATCCATTTAAGACTCCCTAATGTTTCAGTTTTGTTATGGATCAGTTCCATTTGGTTTCAAGTTAGTTCGGGTTCAAATTGTTTTCTAAAATAATATTTGAATACCCAAATATTTTTAAAAAATTCCGATGACCCTAATCCGAGAAATATATGTACACCCGACAATGACTTGATCTTTTTCTATAAATTACTCAAAATACTTAAAAAGTAATCTAAAAATAATTAAATACCCAAAAACTACTGGAGGATTCAGTCTCAAACCTAGATCTGAATACCCACATACCTCAAAAATACACAAATACTCAAAAGAATAATCAGGTATCCAATAATAGATCAGGTACTCCATCAGTTTCGGGTAGGAACCAGATCCGATCTAATACCCACTGATATTTTTGTAAAATATGTAATAAGATAAAAGTGTTAGATTTGGATCCGGATCTAAACGTGCTTTTTGAGCTTGTTTTGATTTGTTTCCTCGGATCCGGTCCAGGGCTAGATGGCAACACGATGACTATTGATGTTATTAAATATGTTTGTTTACTTTTTTCTAATAACTCGCACGAAAATTCAGTGAGATATAGTTGTGATTATTCTTTAGCCCAATATATAAAAACAACCGGAATTAAATCTTGAGAAAACTCTTGGTGAAATCTAATAGCCCACTTCTAATGGTGGAGTTTAATTGCCCATTCCTAGCCCATTTCCGTTGGTGGGCTTTTGGTCTTCGTTAAACTTAAAAGAGGTCAGTAGTTTTCAACCACCAGAATTGCGACTGCATCTTCCAATTATACATATATATTTATGAAATTAAACAAAGGACAAAAAAGTGAGTAAGTACACGTGCTTACACATCCAACACTCGTAATCGAAATTATTGCTACCTACCTCCGTTTTTTTTTCTCTTCCTTTCTCCTCTCTCTTATTTATTTACCCAAACCAAAACCCTTTCTTCAATCACATCATTCTCATCAAACCATGTCTTTTTCCGCCGTTATGCCACCGTTACCTTCCGTCACAAAACTTCAGGTCGATAACGTTACTTTTGCACCAGTCGTTAAGTCTCCGGCTTCATGCAATCCACTCTTCCTCGGTGGTGCAGGTTTCCATATTCTCTTCTCTTCGTTTCCACTCGTAATTTGTTTCCTGTTTAGTCTTATTTCTCAAGTCTCTGACTCTTGCAGGTGTGCGAGGTTTGGATATTCAAGGAAAGTTTGTGATTTTCACCGTCATTGGAGTTTACCTAGATGGTAACGCCGTTCCGTCACTCTCCGTTAAGTGGAATGACAAAAACTCAACTGAATTAACGGATTCCGTTCCTTTCTTCCGTGAAATTGTCACAGGTACTTCTTACTTGACCTACTAGCCATACTAAACAAACTGGATTTCTTAAGGTTTTATGGGAATCTTGTCATCATCATCATCATCATCATGGATTTGCTCTTGATTAGGTGCGTTTGAGAAGTTTATTAAGGTGACAATGAAACTACCATTAACGGGAAAACAATATTCAGAGAAAGTAACAAAGAATTGTGTAGCGATTTGGAAATCATTAGGGATCTATACAGAATGTGAAGCCAAAGCTGTAGAGAGATTCTTGGAGGTCTTCAAGGAAGAAACTTTTCCTCCTGGTTCCTCCATTCTCTTCGCTCTCTCCCCTAATGGCTCTCTCACGGTACTACTAATTGTAAACTTTGACTTGGTTTTATTGGTTTTATAGATGATAACGTTTCAGCTGATGAAAATATTATGCAGATTGCGTTTTCCAAAGATGATGAGATTCCTGAAACTGGGAAAGCTGTGATAGAGAACAAGTTGCTGGCAGAGGCAGTACTTGAATCAATCATTGGAAAGAATGGTGTGTCTCCTGGAACTAGGTTGAGTCTAGCCGAGAGATTAGCCCAGCTGATGAAGAACAACAAAGTTGATAAAGAGGAAGCTAAAGATCTTTCCCTTGGTGATCAACTGCCCAAAGAGAATTGAGAGTTCAATATTTTACCATTCTATATCTACTGCTGATAATATTTACTTTTTATCGAATGTTTAGTCAAATAATTTCATAGACTTGCCCTCAAATTACCAATTAGAGAATATTTCAATTATCAATGGTTGGTCTTAATTCTAGACACTAATCACCGACAGAAACTAGTGTATATAGACAACAATATCATAGGACAAAAATTGGACCTTTTGTTCATTAAAAAAAAATTATAAAGCTTGTCGAATATTCAGTTAAGCAAAGTAAACTTCAATCATTCAAGTAGAGAATCAGAAGTGTTATGTGTTGCATTTAGCATGCTTCTAGGTTACATTAGATTCCGTTTAAAAGTAGACGAGTGACATAGCTCTCATAACCATCGACGTTTGAAGCTTAAATCAAAGAACACCGACAGGTTCAGTCCTGTATGTTATGTTTACGAGGTCATGCCATGATTTGAGATTTAAATCCGATATCAGTTAGGTCACTATATATGATTCCGCAGGCTTCTCTGTGGCTTGCTCATGCAGTAAAAGAAATGTACCATATTCCTCAGAGTAATATTTGTCAGGAATCTGTATATAAAAGTTTTTTATGAAGGACAACTGATTAGTAATTATCGTTTCATCTACATCGTCGGAAATCAGCAACCACAATCTATATGGAATTCCGTGTGGTTGGACTGAAATTACAAATTTGGAGCTCCAAAATCTCATCAGTTTGTTGCCAAATTAAAGAATAACTAATTATCAAGTAACAACGATTATGAAGCAGTTTTTCATTCACATTTAAAATTTGGATTAAACATCTAGAAGAATTTAACATGTTATTGCATATAGTAGATTAAAAATGATTTTAGGATGTAGATTTTTGACTATAGATCGAGTCTTATCGATTCATTTTATTGTGGACAAAAATATGCTAATTCATTTGTTAATTCAGGTTTTTAATCTCATTATTAATAATTTGAATACAAATTTTCTCATTTATGTTTTTTTAATTGTCTGAAAAGAAGAAACCAAAGTATTGGTATGAGATCATACCTACAAAGAAGAACAAAATAAAACAAGATAAAGCAAGGAAAGACAAGAAGACAAAGACATAAGCTCAATGTTTGCGGTTTTCTTCAATAGTAGAGGACAGCACGCCAAAACGGAAAACCCGAAGCAAGGTAGGAAGTCCATCACCCGTCTTGAGTAACAGTAATGGCGATTCTTCTGGCAGCCTTGTTGGCTGAGGATGAGGATGTAAGGACCAAACACTCCTGAAGCCGAAGTGAGTAGAGCCTCCAATGATGTAGCAAAGACCGGACACGTGGCCAATCTTTCGGGTCCAAAAAAACCTTTGAGCGAAAGGAATTGTCGGACCAAACTCAACCTTGGTGAACCGGAAATCGATTATACTTCTAACTGTCCAGAGAAGACAATGAAAATGAGCAGATAATTTACATTGAACTGTTCTCAATGCATCAAGAGCATGGAATAGAACTACACCATCCCTATTGCGTAGAACCCACGAAACACCAAATTTCTATTAGAAGTGGACCAAGAAACACCCATATTACACTTAACAACACCGGCACACGGAGGAGACCATGTAGGAGGTAGAGAAGGTGTAACAAGTTTCGAAGAGGAACACTAAATCACAGCTGAATGCGCCACAAACCAATCTCGTGATTCCTCTAAAGCTCTTGCAAGCGTAACATTTGGATCTTGTTGCAGACCACCGTAAAGAAGACCATTCCTTTGTTTCCAAATAATCTAAACAATCTATGGAGTGGCTCTAGGTTCAAAACCTGATTGGTTGGTCTGTTGCATAGCTTGAATAATGCACTTAATATAGACAGAAAGCTCAACGTTCGTACCTTGCGGAAGCTGTGTGAAACCATAGCATGTCTACACCGCACTCGCAATGGGACACTCATATAAAACATGTAATCAACTCAGTCGCCTAATTACAAAAAGCACATGAGGTATTAACTAGAATCCCATGATGACGAAGAGATTCAGCCATAGAGACAACACCCCGAAAGCACTCTCCAAAAGAAGAAATTGATTTTTGGAAGAGTCTTCATTTTCTAAATCTGGTCCTTCAACTTGTTGATTTTATTCTTGTGTTTCAAGACTGCGTGGTCCATATCTGTGGTTTAGAAGCCAACCACGTACCACTTCGGACAGAGTGATTCCCATTACTGTTGAAAGGCCATATCCAACTATCACATAGAGCATCATTAGGCTGCATGGACAAAATCTAAAAAGCATCAATGGGGGGAAAAGTCAATGGACCATATCCTGATTCCAAGAGCCACTTTGATCCAATAATGCATTCACACGCATATTTAAATCAACAATGTGCTCCTTATTGATGGGTCTTCGAGGCATATCATCAAAAATCCATTGATCCAGTCATACCATAGAGTCTTTCCCATAGCCATTGGATTGTAGTAAACTTCTCGAGAGTATTTCACGATCATGAAAAATACTAGTCCACGAAAAAGAAAGTTTACTACCTTTACTAGCCGATAACAAATCCGTTTGTGCATAATAGCGTGCTTTATATAAGCGACTTAGAAAGGATGTAGGATCCGTGAGTAGACGCCAAGTTTGTTTGGCAAGTAAGGTCTGATTAAATAGACCAATGTTCTTAAAGCTCAGCCCTCCTTCTTGTTTAGATTGACAAATCTTCTCCCATGAAACCCAGTGAACTTTCTTCTTATCTTCTTTGGTATTCAACCAGAAACTAGTGATCGCACTTGTTATCTTTTAACATTGATGCTCTATAAGTTTGACACATAACACAGCATATACCGGAAGAGCAAGAGCCACATACTTGATGAGCACCTCCTTGCCAATAAAAGAGAGTGTCCTCTCATACCATCCACTCAGGCGAGATTGCAATCTATCAGTAATGTAGCTCAAGAGCTCTCTTTTTGAGCCGTTTACATTCTGGCAATCCTAAGTATTTCTCTATACCGCCTTCTTTATGTATGCCAATAAAAAACATAGACATCTCTTCTTAATCGGGTCAATCTTTGATCCACAAGTGAAAGCTGATTTCTCAAAGTTGATTCGCTGGCTAGAAGCATCACCATACAATTTGAAACAATGAAGAATCTCCTCGGCCTCCCAGCAGTTAATCTAGCACATAAAGATACTATCATCTACAAAAAGAAGTTGCTAGTTCCACGTTCTCTATCAACTTAAGGTTATTAAACAAGTGGTGAGAAGCACATGATTCAAATAACATGATAGTTAGACGGTTTTTTGAGAGAATAAGTGCTAGTTCAATGTTCTCTATCAACTTAAGGATACTAAACAGGTGGTGATAGGCACATTTGTCAATAATAAGAGAATTAGACGCTTTTTGAGAGTACAAGTGCTAGTTCAACGTTCTCTATCAACTTAAGGATACTAAACAAGTCGTGAGAAGCACATGAGTCAATAACAAGATAGTTAGACAGTTTCTGAGAGTACAAGTTCTAGTTCAATGCTCTCTATCAACTTAAGGTTACTAAACTAGTGTTGAGAAGCACATTTGTCAATAACAAGAGAGTTAGAAGATTTTTTAGACTATAAGTGCTAGTTTAACGTTCTCTATCAACTTAAGGTCACTAAAAAAGTGGTGATAAGGAAATTAATCAATAACAAGATAGTTAGGCAATTTTGAGAGTATAAGTGCTAGTTCAACGTTCTCTCTCAACTTAAGGTTACTAAAGAAGTGCNGGTTACTAAACTAGTGTTGAGAAGCACATTTGTCAATAACAAGAGAGTTAGAAGATTTTTTAGACTATAAGTGCTAGTTTAACGTTCTCTATCAACTTAAGGTCACTAAAAAAGTGGTGATAAGGAAATTAATCAATAACAAGATAGTTAGGCAATTTTGAGAGTATAAGTGCTAGTTCAACGTTCTCTCTCAACTTAAGGTTACTAAAGAAGTGCTGAGAAGCACATGAGTCAATAATAAGAGAATTAGACGGTTTTTGAGAGTATAAGTGCTAGTTTAACGTTCTCTATCAACTTAAGGTTACTAAACAAGTGGTAAGAAGCACATGAGTCTTTAACAAGAGAGTTAGTGTAACACCCTAAACCAACAAACTCATGTTCCAATACATTTTAGCAAGACCTTGGGCGGACCTTACACTTTACCATTTCAAGTTCCATATTTTACTAAGTCAAAATTCGATTTCATGAGATGTGACAAGCCCAAACAGTCATAATAAAATTCGGTTCCATTCTTATTGAATACTAAAGTCAAAGTGCAAACATAAAAGATAACTTAACGAAATTAAGTTCAATTTAAAATAACACAAATAAAACCCCCAAATTCCATTCCTAAATCTACCTCCTCTCCCTTCCGCCTTGGTCTCGCTTCTACTAGCCACTTTCTCGATCATTGGCCAACTCATTACCTACAATCACGCAGATTGTATAAGCAAACGAATTTTCTTAGTGGTTCGGTCATTCCGTCCCAATAGGTTATAACAAGAACAAGCATTCAATAACAAATCAAATAAACCAAAGAACAATTACGATCTTAGGGTTAACTTATCGATTAGCTTAACTATCCGGGTTACTTCCGGATCAGCTAAGTAACCTTTTCATTCCAATCATCATTCTTAACACATCACAAACCCTCAAGTTCTAAATCACGATCACGAACCCTCAGGTTCTAATCTCAATCACGAACCCTCAGGTTCTATTCTCATACACGAACCCTCAGGTTCTATTTGCACACACGAATCCTCGGATTCTATTCTCATAAACAAACTCTCAAGTTATCATATCTCATTCACGATTTCGATCACATAATCCTTCCTTTCACATTCAACTATTCAACCTAACCATTCTAGGGTTCCATTCAACCTATTACCAAACACAAGACTAATCAAGTCTCACGGTCACGAACTCACCTTTGCCTTAGCTCTCTTTTGGGTTTCTCTTTGCACTATGGGTTTCGATTTGCCTATTCTAGCAAAACCTTCAACTCAATTCAACCTCTTTCCTTGCTTCCACTAGAGCGATTCTCTTAGCCTTTCTTCGAGCTCTATCTTTCTTATCCTTAGGTTTAGTTTGCGGATTCTCTTCCTAAGAGGGATTAAGGATCCTATTTATATGTCCTAATTAACCTAACCCTAATCCTAATCCCTTTTAGTTGGGCCGAGCTTAAGCCCCTTTTAATCAACTCTTTTAAACATCCTTTGGCCCATAAAACAATCCTTGGCCCATATCACATTAACCCTTTTTGTTTGGCCCATTAGACAACTCATTTGGACATCTAAAAACTCTTGTCCAAACAAGAAACCTTATCCTTTCTTTGTCACCTCATAACTTATCACGAATCAAGCTTGTCCAAAGCTAAACATATCATGTCCAAACCTATTAGGTTCATGTCCGAACTTAGACTAATCATGTCCGATCCAACCAAGTTGTCCAAATCCGACCATGCTATCCAAATCCAACCAATGCTGTCTGATCCGACCAAGCTATCCGATCCGACCAAGCTGTCCAAATCCAACCAAGCTGTCCAAATCCGACCAAGCTGTCCAAATCCGACCAAGCTGTCCAAATCCAACCAAGCTTTCCAAATCCTAAGTTCTTGTCCTAAATTCCTTCCTTAACTTATTTCCATGATTTTGCCTGATCTTAATAATTCCTTAGGCTTCCAATGCCCTTCCTTGGCCCGATATCCAAATGGCCTTGTTTGGTTCGTCCGTTCGTACCGCATTCTCATACCGCACCTTTTGCGTTCACGGATTTACCGAACGTGGGTATTACAGTTAGACAGTTTTTGAGAGTATAAGTGCAAGTTCAACGGTCTTTATCAACTTAAGGTTACTAAACAAGTGATGAGAAGCACGTTTGTCAATAACAAGAGAGTTAGACCATGTTTGAGAGTATAATTGCTAGTTTAACGTTCTCTATCAACTTAAGGTTGCTATACAAGTGGTGAGAAGCATGTTAGTCAATAACAAGAGAATGAGCCGGTTTGTGAGAGTATAAGTGCTAGTTCAACGTTCTCTATCAACTTAAGGTTACAAAGAAAGTGTGAGAGGCACATGAGTCAATAACAAGACAGTTAGACGGTTATTAAGAGTATAAGTGCTAGTTGAACATTCTCTATCAACTTCAGGTTAGTAACCAAGTGGTGAGATACACATGAGTCTTTACCAAGAGAGTTAAATGGTTTTTGAGAGTATAAGTTCTAGTTCAACATTCTCTATACACTTAAGGTTACTAAACTAGCGGTAAGAAGCACAATTGTCAATAACAAGAGAACTAAACAGTTTTTGAGAGTGTAAGTGCTAGTTCAACGTTCTCTATCAACTTAAAGTTACTAAACAAGTAGTAAGAAGCATATTTGTCAATAACAAGAGATTTAGACGGTTTTTGAGAGTATAAGTGTTAGTTCAACGTTTTGCTATCAACTTAAGGTTACAAAACAAGTGGCGAGAAGCACCTGAGTCAATAACAAGAGAGTTAGATGGTTTTTCAGAGTATAAGTGCTAGTTTAATGTTCTTTATCAACTTAAGGTGACTAAACAAGTGGTGAAAAAAACATGAGTCAATAACAAGAGAGGTAGACGGTTTTTGAAAGTATAATTGCAAGTTCAACGTTCTCTATCAACTTAAGGCTACTAAAAAAATGATGGAAAGCACATGAGTCAATAACAAGAGAGTTACACGAGTATTGAGAGTATAAGTGCTAGATCAAGNAGGTTCTCTATCAAGTTAAGGTTACTAAACAAGTGGTGAGAAGCACACGAGTCAATAACAAGACAGTTAGACAGTTTTTGAGAGTTTAAGTGCTTGTTCAACGTTGTCCATCAACTTAAGGTTACTAAACAAGTGGTAAGAAGCACATGAGTCTTTA
>OVBA01004276.1:0-24092 GCA_900406435.1 Lepidium aucheri | reverse complement strand
CAAGTTTCTCCTACAACTCGAGCTTACCGTACTTCTACTCATAACTTCAAATTCTTTTTCATGTGCACAACCACAATTGAGCCAACAGATCTTTTACCAGATTTTGTGTTCGGATTAAAATTGGTTAATTACCCTGAATTATTTGAAAGACGACTTAAAGATATCTATCTTATATGTAAATAATTATTTTTTAAAAAATATTATTTTTGATTGTAAGTATTAATTATTAAAAGATAATAATATTTTTATATATAAAAGACATAATATATCTTATAAATTTTATATACAATCAAAGTTTTAGTAAATATATTTATTAGAATATGTATAAATTTTTTGATTATAAGTATTATTTATTAAAAACTAAGTATAGTTGTTATATATATATAAGACATAAAAACAGAAAAATCTATAATCTCAATATAAATATGCAGGAAATAAATCAGATGTTCACAAAAACGTAACTTATATATAGAAGATATAAATAAATATACTTTTAATTATAAGATAACAAAACGACACAACTAATGCTATCAATTTTTATAAAAACTAAATAACTAATGATATCATCTTTCAAGTTTTCACAAACTAAAAATTATATTAGTTATATTATATATCAGTTTTGTTAATCTACAAATACATATTAATAAGATGATTACACATACATTTATATTAGTATATACTTGCTGAATTGATTAAAAATATCAATAAATAAAATATGTGTCAAATCGATACTATAAAACAAAAATATACATGGATCTACAAACTTCAATGAATACGAGTTTAAAACCCTATATATATATATATATATTTGTATTGGTATATACTTGATAAATTACTTATAATATTAATAAATAAAAATATGTGTTCTATCGATAATTTATAACACAACAAAATTAAACATAGATCTTAAAACCTAAATAAATACGGGTTCAAAACTTTTAATAAATACGAATCTAAAAATTAAGATATAAATGAGTCTAAAACATAAATGAACATGAGTCGAAATGTAAATGACACGAGTCAAAAAAAAATTATATGCAAAATTGTAATGTATCAAAACTTAAGTAAACATATATAACAAATATATTTTATATACAACATTGGTGATCACTATAAATTTATTTATAATATATCAACTATATATATATTTAATTAATTAATAAATTTACACATACAAATCAAACCATAAAATAAACAAATATTACCTATCTCGTGCATAGCACGGGACATCATCTAGTATATACATATATAAAACTATAACTAACTAAATTGTGAATATTACTCTTAGCGGTGATGAAGCATCCTTCACATCACTGTTGTGAAGGCAACATTCCTACGACCAATGTAGCTTTCCGTATTAAATAAAGAGAATCCAAGTCCAGCCATCGATTGTAATTAATATGTTTGCTTACATTTAGAGCCACGAATAATGTGCCACTCCAACTTTTATATAATGCCAAAACGTTAAAAATATTTTATGTGCTCTATAATTTATTAAATACTCTTATGCATATTTAACTCACCCATTTCTATTGTTTGTTTCCGTAAGTTTTATATCATTAATATATTTTAAAATTTTGTGTTTGTTATATACAATGAAGTAATAACTTCTCTCAAATCTATAGACCAAAAATATGGTTAACTTTAATTAAATAAATGTTTTTGGTTAATATTTTTTTTAACAATTGGATCCATAATATTCGATCTTTACCCCGAACACATTTTTAAAATCCACTAGTTTTTAACTAAAACTCCTATTGCTAAACCATTTTTAGAGGTGGATCCGAGATCCCACTTCGATACACGGACAACAATCAATATCACCAAGAACTCGGCAGAATAACTAAAATACCATCTCATCATGTTCACTGTTAACTCGAAAAAAGACTTTCTCAGCAATTTATTACATCTCGGAATAGAAGAAACTCGGCTGACATGTCATCAATAAAAGAAATGGAAATATTCATTTTCCGACATGGAAAATTTTCAAAGATAACTTCAAATTTAAATACAAATATTTTTTTTGACCTTTTGTAACTGCCTCTATACTTTATAAATAGAGGAAGTATCCACGAAGAGACCATGTTTTCACAATCAATATACCAACAACTTAGAGCAACTCGGCAATCTTACTATTGAAACCATTCTCTTCGCTACCTTAAAGATCAGAGTCCTTACTCATCTTCTCTCGTAAAATCTACGAGTTGGATTTTAACCTTTGTGCTAAATCCTACTGAAACAATTAGTATCGTCTGTGGGGATAGACATCAAAGGATTTCTTGACGCTGAAGGAAGTAAGGAGAAAACTATCACAGCTATGTCCGAAAGTGACAGTGCAATCAGCTCACCCGCGAGAAGAGTTAATGAACCATCCCCAGAGCAACTCAACCAAGTTCAGACAGTGGAGAACAATCGGGAGGTCATAAACCTTCCAGGACCGCTGGCCAAACTTCCATCTTCGTAACAATATTACTGAATCTTCTAGCACAGAGTAGAAAAACAACAAGCGTCTCGGTCAAACCGAGGTGAGAACCGGGTTGCATGGAACTAGCCACCAGCACGCACAAACAAACAGACCTCTTGTGGAAGTACTTGCTAGTCTTCAGAAGAATCTATTCAGCAAAACACCGAGTTCACAATTGACTAATATGGTGAGGCAAAATCATATTCCAACAAGAACATTCTCGCGCTGCAACCCATACCAGCAAAATTCGATGATGCGACTATCTTAGGGATGATGACTGAGATGTAGTCACAACTTCATCAAGCAATCAGTTTGGCACCTGAAATTGGGTGAATTCTAGCCCTAGCTTAAAACTCTCCATTCTCACAAAGGTTGAGATGAATCTTAGTAAATCATGGACCGAGAGTCTGCTGCCCTTTGTACAATGGAGCAACAGATCCATAGGAATTTTTGAGCACTTTTAACATGATGATGGGAGGCACAAATTATCACCAAGACCAGAAAGATGCAGCATATTGTCGACATGTTGCTGAAAACTTGGCCTAAGATGCACTCGTGTGGTTTACAAAGCTACCAATTGGGTTAATCGATAACTTCAACCAGCTAGTCAAGCTGTTCATGAAGCAGTACGCCATATTCGTCAATTAGGATACCCCAACAGCAGAATTATGCTGCTTGAAGTAAGGAAACAACAAAACTTTAAAGTTGTATCTTGGTCGCTTTAGGAAAATCATGACTAAATCGAAGGTGACATGACAATCAAGGTCTTTCAAAACGAGATGGTCAATGATGAATCACTAAAGAGAAATCTTTTCGTGAGTCAGCCAACAATGGTGAGAAACACTTTGTGTAGGTCAGCTAGACATGCCGAGTAAATCGAGGAACAACAAATTTTGGCTAAAGTACAAAAGGCATCAAAGATTTTTGAGGCTAAGTGACCTAAGAAAAAGTATCAGGAGCCGAGACAGCATTACAATAGAGGAAAAGGACACATGGCGACAGCTTTCCAAGTAGGAGAAACCGGAAGCTCGGCTAAATGTCATGGGACAAAACATGGAACCATACTTACAAACAAACAAAGTATTGTACCTTCCGCAACCAAGTTAGACATCTAACTTTGAAGTGCAAGAAGTTGCAAGAACATCTCACTGAAAATTTTAGTAATGGAGAAGTGAATGTCTTCGAAGAAGAAACATGGCTATTCCAAATACAAAAATGAAAAGAAGCAGCGCTAAGGGAGGCAACCAATAAAGATAAATGAAGAAGATGTCATGACTGAAAAACCAAATCGAATAAGGAACAAGATCAAAATCCCTGAGTTGGGACCCACAAGGGCAGACGTCAATGTCATCATGAGAGGTTTACAATCGTGTGACGACACCATAAGGTGGATTAAAAAGTACAAGAGGAAATTTGTAATGCAGTCAATCACAAACCTTCGACTCCGAGAGAAAATTTGAAATAGTTGACGCAGAAATAGCCTTCCACCTCGGAAGATTGGAAGGAATAAGCTTCCCGCATAAGGATCCTCTAGTCGTAAAACTCCGAGTAGCCGATTACGATGTGTCCCATATTCTTATTGATACAAGAAGTTCAATAGATCTAATCTTCAAGAAAACACTTGAAAAAATAACTCTTGGATGGCAAACTAAAGCCAATAGATAGAACATTAACTACGTTCGATGGAAGTTTGGTTCACGCCATAGGAAGTTGCTAATCTGCGTAGTAGGAATCACGAGACAGATCAAGCTTATAGTGGTTGACAAACCTCCATCTACAACATCATCCTTGGAACTTCATGGATACATGCAATGAAAGTTGTTCCGTTTAGTTATCATCAATACGTAAAGATTCCAACCGATATAGGGGTCTAGACTCTCTAATAGCCCTAGGCATATTTTCCGAAATCCGAACCCGAACCCAACCCGAAATACCCAAAATTGAACCAAATCAAAATTTACAAAATATCCGAACGAGTTTTAGATTATGAGAATACGGATACCCAAACCCGATTAGGTGAAATCTGAAACCCGAACGGATATCCGAAATAACCAAACTATATAATATATTTATACAAAATTAATGATATATTTATTTTAGTTACACAAATATTCAAACTTAGAACTATAAATCTAGATATATTAAGCAAGTTAGAATCAAAATAATAATAATAAAAAAGTAAAAGATTAAAAAATTTAATTAAATTTTGATTTAAAAAAAAAATTGAATTTTTTGAAAATGTTTAGACTAAAAATATTAATTAAAAAATTTGGATACCTGAATCCAACCCGAATCCGAACCGAACCCGACCCAAAATAGGGTATTTTTATAAGAATTGAACCTGATTCAAACCCAAAGTTAATACTTGAACCCGACCCGAACCCCCAAAATACCTAAACGGGTCTTATACTGGTTTATCCGAAATACCCGAAAACCTGACCCGATAGGGTTTGGGTACCGAAATACCCTAAATAATTTGCTAATTTGATTTCCTATTTTCTGATGAATTTCTAATGCATGATATTTTTATTATTGAATTTTACACCATTTTATTTGTTTAAGTTGTTAGCTATAATCACTCTTTTATTGATCTTCATTTAGCTTAAATTAGAATTAAGTAATCGATAGTGCAATCATTGGTTCTCGTGGATTTGATTCCTAAAACTAGACTGATTTGTTGTGCACTTGCAGTAGATTATTAGGATTTACATCAAACACATCACTTGCCAACATGGTTAGCGAGATGAGTAAGTCTTTGAGAGTCCTCGTCGCTGTTAGCACAAGAATTCTCGTGGTCCAGCAGAACTCAGTTGAAATGAGCAATAAGCTAGTCAATGAAAAGTCAAAATATTAGAAAATTAGAAATAAGGCTGCTCTAATGTACAAAATGGGATAAACCTTGAAGATCATATACGCGGTCTCCTCGTACTCGTCCATATTATGTATCTGATTTGGAGGAGGAAGTAGCTCCAAAGTATTTCTGATCTGGCGCATAAAATCAACACATTCAGAACGAAATGAAAGCATTGGAGTCGTACAAGTATGGTTATGGGACGATGTCGGAAGACGGACCTTTCTGTGTTTCTTTGCTTATCGGTGGTTCCCTTCGCCACCACAAGCAAAGCAGACAACTTACTATTTGAAGTTCCCACCTTATCCCTCTTTAAAGACCGAGCATCCTCAGAAAAAGGAAGACAAGTGTTATCCCCGGCAGACAGAAGTTGAAAAAAAGCACCACCGAGTTGGCAAACATTTGTCTCGGAAAGATAAGAATGTGACTCGTCAAAGATAATGTCAAGACCATCCATTATATTAGGCAGTTTAAAGTTGTCAAGCCTCATTTTTGTGATCGTAAATAAGACACTACAATAAAATATAAGAGAGAGAGAGAGAGTAAAGAGAAAAAGTTATCTATTTCGGCAAATCCAAAGCAAGTAAAGGTAAATAATGAGGAATTGGGTGCGGTAGTTATAGAATATTAGTGGAAGCTAAATCGTCCCACAATGATGACCTACAAGTAATTTGGTAAACCGTCAATTCGACCAATAATAGAACTACACGTGAACCAAAAATTCTAGAAGCAGGTCATTTTTCTGACTCAATAATTATGAGATAATTTTTCGAGTCTAGGGGGGATAATTGCTGGAAGTGGATTTGAGATCCCACTTTGGTCTACGGACAGCAATCAATATCACCAGGAACTTGACAGAAAAACTAAAATACCATCTCATCATGTTCAATGTCAACTCAGAAGAAGACTTTCTCAGCAACTTATTTTATCTTGGAATGGAAAGAATTCGGATGACACGTCATCAATAAGAGAAATAAAAATATACCTTTTTCGACATAGAATATTTCTGAAAATTCCGTGAAAATCTTCTAGATAACTTCAAATCTAAATAAAAATATAATTTTCCATTTTTGATCTTTTTGTAACCGCCTATATGCTTTATAAATAGAGGAGGAGGTCTCCACGAAGAAACCACATTTTCACAATCAAGACACCATCAATTCAGAGCAAACCGGACAATCTTACTCTTGAAATCATTCTCATTGCTACCTTAAAATTTTTACCCATCTCCCCTCTTAAAATCTACAAGTTGGATTTTAACTTTTGCACTAATTCTTACTCGAATAACCATTAGCTAGAAAATATAAATCACCCAAAAAAATTTCATGGCCATATTGTTTTTTTTTTCAATTCAGTTTTTTTAATTAAAATAATCATTCTAGAGAAAGTTGTTTACAAAACTTAAATCACAAGTTGATTCTCTAATACAACGAGCAACAATGTCACTCTTGTGGTTCAATAATATAGAAATTAAATGAAAAGAAACAAATATAAAGAAACATTTCAACAAGTAAAGTCAGCCAGCCATCAAGGTCAACTTGTTTTATATTCGTTTGTATTATATTTTCACTGAATATTAACCTTAGATAATCGCATAAGTTTAATAGTGATTGAGTTATAAATTAGACAATATCAATGCAATTATCAATAATAACAAATTTTACGACTAAATTTTACTTAAAAAGTTTAGTAAAAATTTAAAAAATATCATATTTCATATTTTTAAAAAAATGTATAAAAATAAATAATTGTGTCTCTTACATCTAAATTAATTATATTTTAATGTAACTTTTAATAAAAATTTCTAATTTTAACTTCAAATCAAAATTATTATATGAAATCTAGTAAATCATTATTCTTAATTATTAGGATATAAATGAATTTTAATATTATTTCTTAGGGGCTGTTTTTGAAAGGAGGATTTCAAGAGATTATAATACCGTGGATTATAATGAATTATATAGGATTTTGAATGGATTTTAATGGATTTTGGTATGGATTTGAAATAACTTACCAAATAATTTGAATGGGTTTTATAATCCACAATTCAGAAAATAACGTCGTTTAAGACTCCAATTCTCTTTCTAAAACAAAAGCTTTCTCTCTGACACGTCGCCTTTCAATTGTAAAAACCACCGTTGAAAGGTTCAATTAAGAGCTGGTGTTGTACATAAAGGTTCTAATTAAACAAAACCAAATGATTAGACATCGGAAAGTACATTTGTGTGTCTTGTCTAAGGGTAATTGATCCTGGTAAGAATAATAAAACTCACTACACTACTTGCATGTATGGTTCTTCATCTATCTATCCATTAATGATGTTATCTTTCTACTGGTTTCAGGTGATTTTGACATTATCAAGTCAATTTCTAATGACCAGTGATACAATTTTCAATCTTACTTTTATCCGCCATTTTTGTATTCTTAAGCCTCCAAGATATTTGTAAGAGCAAAAGAAGATATTACTGTAAACAGTTCAAAGAGTATTTATGTTTTCTAATGATGAAAGATAAGTCTTCTTCATAATGTACTCTAGAGATCAATATCTGTGATTATGATTATGAAATACGATATCTACGTGTATGTTTCTTCCTCTTTTTCTAAAGTATTTAAAGTATAAATACCCAAAACTATCTTTTAACAACTTTACTGATTTTTGCCTAAATTCAACGTCTTTGGAGAGACGAAAGTCAGCGACTTTAGCTAAAGCTTCATCAAGAAGGTATATTTGTGACTTGACATCACGATTGATAATGCATTGAGCTGTTCTGGTGTGTAAACAGTGAAGCCCACAAGCTATCTTCTTAGCTCTAGGTGCATAATTGCTTGAACCAGTGTTAGTTTTGTGATGCAGCGCATATCTTGATATTGCATAGATTTGGAGTTATCTTCTTTTTTTTTGTTTTCATCTTTAGATCTCTACAAGTAGTTAAGATCATACCTTATGAACCTTAGCTATTGAATTGATTGATGAAAACTTCAAAAGCATTATTTCTCTTCTAGATACTATCAACAAGTTAATTCCTCTGAAGAACAAAGCTTCTCATTCAAGAAACAGAGTTTCATTAACAACAAGCTCTTTGATGTTACAGTACGTCATTTTGTCTACGCGGTGACAATCTTGGTCCATAGATGAAAGAAGCCACCTTCCCAAACTACGTCATGATGTCATTGCAGTCTTGAAATTATCAATAAGTTAAGAACTATGCACGATCTCATAACTTTTCTCTTCATGAACTCTTCTATACGGGTTTTGATTTTAATTTTTGGTACTTATTTATGACACTTGTTCCAAAGTATCCACATAAGAAGCTTAGGTCTCTTAAGGATCTTTAACTGATCATATTGCTCTCTTTAAGACTAATTTTATGCTAAGTCTTAAAGGTCAAAGCTTGCCTATGTTTTTGTCTCTCATCTTCATTTACTCAAAAAATATTCCAGTTGTGAATGAATAAAAGAGTACCAGTCTTGAAAAGGATATCTGAAATCACAATTATGCAAGAATAAAGAAACAACAATTTAAGAGGCATATAAGTACATGACTCCATTCTTGATACATAACCAAAATAAGAGACCTCTATTTTTTGTGCTCTGTTCTTCTCTAATTCACTTCAAATTAATGGTCGAATATATTAAAATTGGACCAGAGATCGAAAAGTTCTAAGTAATTGTTTATGGAACAATATCTTCCAGCATTGTAACAACTAACAAGTGATATTTACCAGTTTTAAGCACTGCATCTAAAAGCTTTAAGGACAACCATGTGTTCTTTAACTCACTACAAGCAGCCTGGGAATTTGATAAAATGCAAATGAATGTTCTATTTTCAAAATAAATAGTGAAGACTTATGAGCTCACAAGTAGAGTTTTACCTCGAGGGCGTCGAAGGATCTTTTAAGGTACTCGATTTCTGACTCAAAGTTGATTATGTAAAGCATTGCATTGATCCTCTTGAAGGCAAAAGGAATATTCAGTAATGCTTTGAGGAATTTCTCTGCAGGTCCTATCTTGGTAGGAGATCCATCATCATCTTTCAACTCCTCAAGCTTGTCCTCTTCTTCTTTAGAAGGAGACATCTTAAGAAAGCATTGGAGAAGCTCTGGTCCAAGTGTGTCAGAGTTGCTTGATTCATGAATGAGAACATGTTAAGAATCAGTCTAGTCAAACTTCAAACACCAATTTGAGGAATGCTAATGGAATGTTTGCAGTGAATCTGACATGGAAACTTCTGCATAAGCAACAACCAATTAAAAATCACTCACCTTCTACAGGAGCTTCACATACTTCATTAGCAGTTACATTAAAAGAGTTCTCGGCAAAAACCCAATGTTTTGAGACTTCCTTGGATCAAGAAATCAGTTCTCCTCACTTGTGGATTGAACAAAGCCTATACCTCCTGCACATCTTGTTGAACTTGTATCATTTGACTTAAACAATGTCTCAATCATTTCTTCATTCACTCTGAAAAATACAAAAAAGAATCATATTTTACTGAAAGAAACTCATTATGTCTTACTGAAACAAGTTTGATTGGAGTTGGTCGCACAGGATAGCATGAGTAGAGCTTGCTCTAACTTTGTCCAAATGTAACGTCTTCAAGTTTGGTTTCATGGTCTCACTTATCAGAATCCCCACTACCAAGAAAGAGCGACATAATAGGCGAAATATCACAGAATTGCAGCGGAGACGAACATTAAAAAAAACTTTGCCGACAACAACTGTTGATACTGCTCGCCAAAGCACAAACAGACCATTCTCGATTTTACTTGAAAATAGATCTATGTGAAGCAAAAACGCATAAGAGAAATTGGATTCAGAATCCCTACTAAAAACAAATGATTTGTGTTTGTCGTGAAAAGGCTCAACAATACATCAGAATCAATTACATTAAAATATATTGAAAATGGTGAATAACAGGTGATTGTATTGAATTCAAAACACATTGGTAAAATACATTCTTGAATGAAAGTGTTTTTAATGTACTTTTTGAAATACAACGATGAATAACATTGGATTTCATTTTAGACCTGAAATACAACCAAATAAAAAAAAATACAGTCTTCAATAACCTCCTTAATTTGTGTGAAAAAAATATAGAGTAACACTATTTAATAAACGAATGAAGTAGTGAAGTGATATTGGTCTAGTGGCATGTGGTAAGTTTACAAAATATTAACACCATCATAAATCTAGGGATTAAGTATCATTGTATATATTATATAGAAATTTGGTTAATAGACTGGACATACCTAATAAAAAAAATTAATAATAATAATAAACGAATGGAGTATTAAAATACGGAGTCAAGTTTTCATCATTATTCCAAAAAGACATGAAACCAATTAAATGAAAAGCCCAACTTTCTGGTGGCGACATGTCCAGATGTCCAAATGTCCATGAACAGCTTCGCCTAACTTGTCTATGAATTATAATCACAATTTTATTTAGAATGATTATCTTATTGAAAACTCATGTGTGTTAATTGTGTTACAACGTATAAAATCGAACGTACCATTTCATTGGCGCCTTACGTTTCACCTTCTCCACCTAGATGATTTGAGATTGGACAACACACACCATTAATTCAACCACAATGTTTTTGATAGAAAACTAATCTATATTAAATTAGTTCATCATCGTCTCTCTTGTAATCATTTATGTTCCGCCTAATTCATTATAACTATTTTCTTAATGTTAAGACAACATGTATTATGTCGTATATGAATTTCATCATATTAATAAGTTTTGGTTGCTTTAGTTATATTGATTCTACGTAACATCTCATATGTTGTCAGTTTGTCACTAGTCAATTTCTCTTACTATTAATTATATTGAATCATTTGCATCCAATTCAATTATATAATAACAATTGAACTTGACCAACTTACACTCACCCTCCAATAAAAGCATATTTATAAATTAAAATGATATTATTATTATTATTATTATTTCCACTACTATGAATATAATAAAATTTGTGAGATATTTGTGACAAAGACCAATACAAATGATTCCTTATAATATAAACTTATTGAATAGTGTAGTTCTTTAAATATGGACTTATATTAGTGCGGTGTAGTTAAGACCGAATATGCTAAAGTTGAGTGAGGAAAAAAAAAAGTATTCGAAAGTCGAATAGTTAAAGAATGATTATAATTAACGTCAAATTGGTGCAGGCTGAATCCACTATAACGAGACCCATGAGACTGGATGACGTGGCACAATAAAAAACCGTTGGATCTGTGCCTCGACAAAAGCCGAACAATCTTGACGGTAGGTGTTGATATTTCTGGAAACAGTTTCCCTCATGTTGGTGAGTTGGTGAACCGGAGGCGGTTCATGAGGAAGCAACTGGAGAGCCTTCATTCACCAAATGCTCACTTTTCATTGACTTTTTTTTTTTAATTGAAAAAATTACGTAAGTGCCCTTCTCACAAAGGTTTTTTTGTTCTTTCTGCTGAATAAAAAGACACAATTGGGAACAGAGAAGAGATTTTTAACCTTCAGGTGGAAAATCTTGACTGCCAAATTACTAGTAGTATTTATAAAATATCTTGAGACTAATAAGGTCCCACTGATGTGGACTGTTTGACTTTTTTTTTATAATAGATAAAGCAACGACAATGAATATTTTTCAGAATTTAACTTTTGAATTATTACTCTTGGGAATCAATTAGTTACAGAGAAAGAGTTATGTCTCAATTCTTTTTTTTTCCCTTTTTGAATTAATATATATGCTATTGATATATAATGTTAGAAGTATTGCTCAAAATTATCTCTTTGCAATTTTCTTTTTCTCGAGTATCCATGTAATGAAATAAAATTGTTGACGAAAATAATATACAAAATTAGTGTCCGTGTTCAAAGTTCAAATATTTTTTGCTGAACTAAACCTTAATAATGAGTGGCAAAATACTTCTTTTTGCTTGAAGCTATTGAATTCTCTGTTTTAAAGTCCGTTTATTGCTAAGTTGCTTTCAGTTTGGGAGTTAGCATGATCCAACTATTAACTTAATATAAGAATTCAATTTTTACCTGGTACAATATAGTAGCTTAAGAAGAGGATTTTAAAAATGGATTTTATGCTATGAATTAGATTTTATCGATCTAATTGGTCATAAAAAAAAGTCGGTTCATCAAAGATTGCTACTATGAACTTTAGGAGAATTGTGAAACTAGACCTTAAGAATTACTTTATTATGGAACGTTTTAATTCTTTTTAGATGTTATTAAACTAAACAATTTTATGAGAATTTTCTTCACTTGGGATTTAGCGAAAAAAATATATTATAAACAACTAATACAAATGTTCCATATCGAATATAATGCAATATATATTTCTATATATAATAATTAGAACGTTCGAATATCACATGTGTATAAAGAGGTAAATTTTTTGCCGGACGGCTTAGTTTCCTATGCTTTCAGATTACCAATAGGTTTCCAATTTTTTGATGTTGTTCCTTCACATTTGCTTCCTGTTATGAATTCTGATAGGGCTGGTATCTTTATCTCACGTCAAGTTTGCATTAGTTTATTCTTTTTTAATTGAATAAGTTTTGGGGAGGGTTTTATCCCAATTCTCAATAAAAAAATAATCTTTAATTGATTATCATTAAAAAAATTATCTATATAATATTATTAGTTTGTTTTAATTTTAATATATAAATATTTGTTTTAACTTAAATATACAAAGATAAAATAATTAAGTATATATAAATCTATTATATTAAAAGCAAAAATTAAATATTAATATCTCTGTATATAATAAAATTATAGCGTTAACATACTCGTATATTGAAAATAATAAAAAACAATTTTATCTTTTGATAAGATACTTTTAACTGATTATGATTTTTATTAAGAAGCTTAAATTTTAAACTATCATATCATATTATTAGAGAATTGATTCTTGACAAGAAGCTTACATATCAACACCACGTTTAATTTTAGTGTGGTTTATTCGAGCAAGATTTAACACAAAGTGTTCTAAATAAAGTTCTGATTAAAGTTAGGGAAGATGAGTGCAGATTCTTGATTTGATTCAGAGAGAAATAAAGAGATTGCTCGAGTAAGAAGAGATCATGTTGAGTTCCTCTTATTAAACTCCAGAGTGCTAAAAACGGATCCTTTTTTCAAGGACTTCCACCTCCATATATAGATCATAGAAGCGGTTACAACTTCTTGAAAATAGGAAAGATAACATTTGTTTAGATTTGCAGATAAATGGAAAGATTTTTGCTAGATCTTTGGAAGTTTTTCTTATCCGAATTGAGAAAACTTCTTATTCTCTTTGACGATGAGTTGCAACTCTTCTTGTTACATGATCAGCCGAATAGAGATCTTTCCTAGTTGTCAATCGAGAGCCGAGATTACTCTTTAGTCGAGTTCACGACTTAATGATTTTCTGGTTATCAATTGTTCTTATAGACCGAAGTAAGATCTCGAATCTACTTCAAACATGATTGATTACAAAGTTGCCTTTAACATTATAATTTACACTTATTTCAAATTTATTTGTTTTTATTTAATTTTTTTTAGTTAAACTTATTTTTTACTTAAAGAAAATTATTAACTGATAAGAAATTTTTTGTTTTAATTTAATATTATTTGAAATTTTGGCAAGATTTAATTTGTTTTTTTTGTCATAAGATTTAATTTAATTTTTTATTTAGTGTTTTATTTAAATTAATTTCTTACTTTTAAGAAAATATAATTGTCTTTTAATTTAAATATTTTCCAAAAATAAAAATTATTTTTTTGATTAATACTATTTTAAACTTTGATGAAATGTAATTAGTTTTTTCAATAAAATTTTTTATTTTAAAATTATAATTATCTCTTAAATTTTAAAAATATCCCAAAATTAAATAAAAAATATTTTTTATGTAATACTAATTTAAGTTGCTTTAAAAACAAAGTTGATTATCATAATTTTTATTTCTATTTAAATATTACATCTTTCCATATAAAAACAACATAATTAATTTCTAGCTCATTGTAAACTCTCACTCACCACAAACGTTATTTAAATTTATAGTTTTTCTTTCTTGAAAGAGTCTTTTGTTTATTCTTTCTTTCTTTTACCATATCGAATATGAAATAAATTTACATACTCCATTTGTTTTCATCAGAGATATAAATCCAATATTAAATTGCTAAAAATATAAAAAAAATTCCCCTAATTTTTATTAAGTTTTCAACCGGTTTTCTAGAAATATATATTTTTAACGTAGTATCATTCAATTTTTGACAAAATTATATAATTATATGGGTTTGATGTGTACCATCTAGGGTGAGTTGGCTAAACAAGTATTTGATTCTGTAGCACAAAATAACACGTGCACTATTGTATTTGTTGTCAATTTGCATGCATTAAAGAGTGAAAATGTGAGTTTTATCTCAAGGTAAATTATTTTTGGCGTTCTTAATACTTTTTTTCTTGGATAATACTTATTTAGTAAATTTTAAATAAACAAGTAAACTAAAGTAATATTTTGAAAATAATATTCAAAACATCAATATGGATCTAAGAAATAAGTGAACATGGTTTAGAAAAACAATCAAATCCTACGCTATAACGTATGTATAATTTAGTATATATATATGTATACAAAAGGAAGTGATAATTTTATCCTGTGCAAACCACATATATTCATACTAGTTACATAAATAAAATCAACTCATTTCACTTATTCACGACATCTGTATATGACAACAAAATCTGATATGTTGATAAACGCGATTATTGAAAGGAAGAAAAAACACATCATCGTTATTGCTTTACTTGTATAACTTTGATATTTTGTTTGAACGTCTTAAGTGTCTTACCTTTGGACAGATTAATGCACATTTTACGCTCTAAAAAAATTAAAATTAAGAAGCAAATGAAAAATGAGTAATTTGGAGTTGTTTTCAAGCGTCAAGCGTGATATTTTTAATAAGAGAATCTGAACGTAATCGACCACCAGAAGAAAACATAAACAAGGGCAGTTATGGAAACATACAAAATTAAAGTGCCTTTTACTTTCCCTATAAAAGGAAAAAAACAGTCTATCATAAATCTAACGTTCTCACAAACCTCTTTAGAAATATCTCCGGCACTATCACGGCCATAGCCACCATTAGCTATGGAATTTACGACTCCAAGATCACCGGATAAATCCTCAGGAACAATTTTACTGGGAAAATACGAACTCGGTCGGCGACTCGGAAGTGGAAGCTTCGCCAAAGTCCATGTAGCTCGTTCCATTGAAACTGGCGAACTAGTGGCGATTAAAATCATCGACAAGAAGAAAACTATCGATTCTGGTATGGAACCAAGAATAATCCGAGAGATCGAAGCGATGCGTCGTCTACAACATCACCCAAACGTCCTTAAAATCCACGAAGTTATGGCCACTAAATCCAAGATCTACCTCGTTGTTGAATTCGCCGCTGGCGGAGAACTGTTCTCCAGACTCATCCGATTCGGCCGCCTTAGCGAATCGGTGGCTCGTCGCTATTTCCAACAACTCGCCTCTGCGCTCAGTTTCTGCCACCGTGACGGAATCGCTCACCGAGACGTGAAACCGCAGAATCTCCTCCTCGATAAGCAAGGAAACCTTAAGGTCTCTGACTTCGGTTTATCAGCTTTGCCGGAGCATCGGAGTAATAACGGACTGCTTCACACGGCTTGTGGAACGCCGGCTTACACAGCGCCAGAAGTAATTGCTCGAAGAGGCTACGACGGTGCTAAAGCCGATGCGTGGTCTTGCGGAATTTTTCTCTTCGTTCTTCTCGCTGGTTACGTTCCTTTTGATGATGCCAACATTGTTGGTATGTACAGAAAGATCCATAAAAGAGATTACCGTTTTCCGAGCTGGATCTCGAAACCGGCTCGATCAATAATCTACAAGTTGCTTGATCCGAATCCGGAAACGAGGATGGGTATAGAATCTGTGATTGCAACGGCATGGTTTCAAAAATCTTTAGAAACCTCTGAGCTTCAATCTAGTATATTTCACATGGATCGGTTTCTTGAGAAAGAAGCAAAACTAAGCAATACAATTACAGCGTTCGATTTGATCTCGTTGTCATCGGGACTGGATCTATCGGGGTTATTCGAGAGAAGGAAGAGGAAGGAGAAGAGGTTCACGGCTAAGGTTTCGGTGGATGAAGTGGTGGAGAAAGCAGAGACTACAGGAGAAAAGTTAGGGTTTAAAGTTGAGAAGAAAAAAGAAGCGAGAGTGGTGGTGGGATTGGGAAAAGGTAAAACAACGGTGGTGGTAGAGGCGATGCAGCTGGCGGAAGGTTTGGTTGTGGCGGAGGTGAAAGTGGCGGAGGGTGAGGAGGAGGACGAGGACTCTCATTGGTCGGAACTAATCTTGGAGCTTGAGGAGATCGTGCTCTCATGGCACAATGATGTCATCTAAAAACCACTTTTTTACTTTGTAAATATCTTCAAAGTTGAAAATGACTTTAGCCCTCTAATTTTGCTTTCAAGGTTCAATTTTGTAAAATTATGACGATTAGTAAATTTAACAGTTTGAGCTCTCTTCTTACCTTTAATATAATTAAATCGTGGCTTAATTGACAAATTGTAAGTTCACTAAAGATAACACACTTACATATTGACCAAAAAAAAAAAAAACATCGTGGCTTAAAATTGACAGAAACAAGCAAGGCAAAAATATTGCGAGTGAATCTAAAAAATTTTTGTTTCCCGCGTAGAATCACCGAAGTCTTTTAACACTTCAACAGTTTGTTTCTCCTTACAAGTTTTCGATTTGCACAGAAGCACCTCCCTAAATTTTTTATATCTTGAATTGTAAAATGAACCGAAGAACCCTTGCTCTAAAGTATAAACCTGAAACTGCGGGATTGAAGATCAACCAAGCTATATAAATTCAGTGAACCAAATGGTTACACTTGAAAGGTTCATTTATTTTCGCTTCACTGAATATGGAAACAAACTCGCTACTCAGTACTTGAAAATACTCAGGTGTTTACTGCTTGCAGTACTTGTTAAACCAGACAGCAATGTTGAGAAAGCTTTCATAATCCGTCTGTGGTCTGCATAAGTAATCGTGTTCACATAGAGGTGATTTGGCTGTGAACAAACAAAAAAGTTAACGTTAGTTCTTACCTGTCTAGGGGATGATTGTCATTGGGAAAGACGAGAACTTTAACGTCAACTCCTTTCTCCTTCAAGGCCCTCACATACTATACAAATCAAGAATACCCGGATTAAACACCGCCACCAATGACTTTGAGTCTGCAAACTTGAATAAGTTTCAGATGCTTTCAAATAAAGGATCTTACTTGAAATCCGTTTGATATGGGAACACGGAGATCCTGAGTTCCCAAAAGAAACAAAGTGGGTGTTTTCACCTGCAGCAGTAGATACACAAGAAGAATCATTACATGTCTACATACGTATCAAAAATAAGGAAAAACAAGGTTGGCTTGACCTTTGAGATGTGCGATATAGGGGACATTTGATGAAACCGAGAAAGATCTTCAGGTGAGGGGGCTTCTGTATAGTGAGTCTGATCCCCATAGGCTTCGAAAAAACACCAATCAGGTATATCTGTAATCCCAACCATTGATGCTATGTTGCATACGGGATTCCTTGCAGCTGCTGCCACAAATTTATTCGGAGCCTACATAAAACTTATGATATAAGGATGATTGTGTCTAATCTGGTAACATTAATTCGAAGGTAAGTAACTGCTGTACCTGGCCAATGAGATGAGTGGTCAGAAATCCTCCATGAGAACCACCTAGCACGGTTATTCTAGAAGGGTCTGCAAGTCCCATTTCAATGACATGATCTATAGCTAAGATTACATCTTTCACGTCCTGTGTCAGAGAAGCTAATAAACTAAGCGGCGTGCAGTCAGAAAGAAGAAAATGACATTACTGGCACATATATGAAATACCTGCGATCCAACTTTACCAGGTAGAGACTGTAAAGCATCTTCTCCATACCCCAGTGAACCCCTTCAATTCAAAAGAATAACCGAAAACCAAGTTAGGATATCTAGAATGTGGATTAGCTAGTGGAATTTGGAACTGCTTAGCAAACCTGTAATTTACAATCAGTAGACTGTATCCAATTGAGGAAAAATAGGCCAAATTTTTGGAGAAGCTGCATGGTGAAACAGAATGAGGTCCTCCATGAAGAACAGCAATTAAAGGATCACATTTTCCGTTCTCCTTAGACTTGGAGGACGATACATATATAGCTTCAATAGGTTTCTTGGCCCCTACCATGAACAATAGTAGAGTATTCAGGGCCACAATCTAGGAAATAAATAGTTTTCGTCAAAATCAAAACTAAGTATAAAGTACCTTCGGCAAGACCTTCAGAAACATCACTGATTGGAACTTTTAGAATTTGGAATTGAAGAGATGAAAGCCCTGACATAACCTGCAGCAATGAAAACAAAAGATCTATGAGGAAAAGGCCTGATATCATTTGAACCAAAACCATTTAGCAATATATGCTTTACCTTCTCAGAGCATTTGATAGGGTTTCGGATATTCGACCATTGCCATGAAGCCTTCCCAGCTGAATCGAGAACCTTCTTTCCATACTTAATTTCAGGAACACTCACCGGACTGCTAGACACTATTCACGAAAAGAAAATATAATGTTGTTTCAAGTCTGCCGTGTGTTTAAGATGACATTGTGACAGCTAGTAAGTGAGATTAAGAATGTGCTGAAATTTTTTACCGGCGATAATATTATCACCATCTAGTGCAAGAAGGCCCCAAGAATAATCTGAATCACTAGGGCTGACACGTGACACTTCCCCACTGTAATGTGCTCAAGAGATATTCATCAGTCAGCACAGCACCAGGAAGAAACTTCGAAATTTTCAGTCAGAGATATTCATCAATCAGTCACCTTAGCAAATTGACACGTAGGATCACTCGACAACTGCGCCAGTAGGTAGACAACATAAGGCTATGTCCATCCGACAGCCACGGATTACTCAGAAGGCCGGTAACATAGAGCCCAGGGAAACAACCATCCTCAGGACAATTCACTACTTGAATCTGCATTATAAGATATATTTGAATACCATCAGATAACATTCAAGAGATACATTAGTTTAGTTATTATATCAATTTCCTCTAAAAACAATATGTGTAGGAGGTCGTCAGCTCAAAAACACTTTCTTTTTTTTAAAGTCTCTGTAGGGATATAATGAGAGAAAAAGGTCAAAATCTCACAACGTCAATGATATCTGTTGACTCAGGAAATTTTCCATCACTTGGCCAATCAATCCTGTGAAGTGACTCAGTTGCCCAATGCGCCCCAGAATCAACAGCACTCTTTGCGGATACAAACAGAAGTAATTTTCCATCGTTGCTGCGAGAGTAGGAAATAATGTATGGTGACTAGAGTAAGTTTCTAACAGGTCATAAATAAAACGAAAATTGCACAATAACACCGCTATATATATGGCAAATTAATCACATGTGGTCTGTACGAAGGCTCAATTTAAGTAGAGTATATAGGACAACACAAACTTACAAAAAACAAGGAAAACGATATTTAATAAGGGGTCAACCTGAACCGAGGGCAAAAACCACTGCTTATGTTCTTAGTCAAATTATGAATAGGGAATGCTTCGTTTGCATCTCTGGAACACAAGTAAACACAATCTCAATAAAGATACTTTTCGGAATTTGGGAATGACAAAGTTGTCTTCTAGTGAGTAATAAAAACCATACACTCACTTTGGTATATCCGATCCAGATGAAACGTCTCTGAACTTAATTGCGTATATGGCACAAGGTCTGTTGTAGCAGTACTTAATACCAAACTTTCTTTTATCTCCTAACCACCCAGCAAAAACCAAATACTGAGCTGATCCGTTAGTGTTTGGACTCCAAACAACCTGTCCAACACTTACCGATCTTGGAATTCCTTTGACTGGCTCCACCTTTCCACTATTAAAATATAAACAGAAACAACCATCAGATTAAGTAAAAGTAATTGTACTTAACTTCTTAAGGAGAGCTTGCTGAAACCTGTCAACATTGATCACAAACAGCGCAGGTTGCCTTTTCCCGGCATATGCTTCTCCCCATTCTTCTTCCCAATCTCCTTGACCTTTCCAGCTTCCAATATCCTTGTCCAAAGAATTCTCTTTCTTGTAATAACCTAGATGGTCAAATGTAGGCTTGGGAGGGGATGGTTCCTCAGCGACATACGCAACATGAGTCTCATCTGAGTTCCAGGAAATTCCTTCAAACCTGCAGTATACAAGCCATACCCATTTAATTACTTCTACACGACCATGATTATTAACTCAGACAAAAAAAGTGTGGTACCACATACCATCCATCAGCGTATACAGAGCCATGAACTTTCTGTGGAATATGGAACTCCTTCTCTACTTGAGAAGAATTCCATATCTCAAACTTTGTAGGAGATTCGTTTTCAGGATTTCGAATTACAAGTAGTTTCAGACCCGATGGAGATGGGATGAAAGCTGATACGCCAGTCATCTCGATGGGAAATGATGCCCAGCGAAAATTTACAGATTGATTACTTTCATGCGAGATATGACCCGATAACATAAACTTCTTCCTTTTATTAGACAAAAGATTTGCTTGACTCATGGCAAACATTGTCTGAGGACCTGCAGTAAAAACATTTTCAAAAAAGTGAAACTTCTCTTTTTACATCAAATTGAATACATCATTTTATTTGGTTCAGATAATTTTCAACTACAAAAGACTTGAAAGATATTGATTGAATGTCCCAACTTGGATATGCAAAACTCATTACCAGATTCAGAGTTGAAAATCCATGCTTTGTCAAAACTGGGGATATTTATGAACTCTTTAAGTAACTTTGACTGTGTGGCGTAATCTTCCTCAGTGGTTGGATTCAGGCCAACATGCAATTCCTCCGCCGAGTCAGTTCCAGAGGAATCCATGGCTACAAATCTTCGAATTGAATTCTTGCAACTGAAACAAGTAACTCATAAATCTCTGACGATTGCAAAACGATTCAAGTAATCAGATTGATCATCCTTAATTTTTAAAACCAATCCAGTTCGTAGTAGAATTGATTTGCTTAAAATTCGTTCGAGCAGAACATATGGAAACCGATCAAAAAAGGAACTTTCGGAATGAAAACTAACAATTACAAGCTACCCATGAAAGCAACATCATCGATTATTATTAATTCGTGCTAACAAAAAGAAGAATAACAGAGAAAGGAAACGAAGAAATAGAGCTTACGTCGATTGAGTGGGTGAGAGAGTGATGAAATGAGGTCCGAAGAGAAGGCGCCGAAGACGAAGATGAGAAGGGCTAAAGTCAAATCCCAATTTAGTGGAGCAAGTGATTGGGTGAGTCGAGATTCTCGCCATCTTTAATATTAGAAAAAAAAAAAAAAAAGTTGAAAACTTTGGATATCAATCCATTAAATTGGCCTCTTTTCAATCGAAATTCTTTATCTTTCACCAAGTCCCAAACTTTATTGGTTCTGTTAGTATTAAACAAACCATGAGAATCTATACAATTTTAATGAGTAAACAAGCTCTAATGTAACCATTATGGTCTTAGTATTTAATTTTCTTGAATTGTTTAACACAATTTATATGTGTATAAATGGCGCATTGATATAACACATTTCCAAAATTTTGAGACGAATTCCCTAATACACAATTTGAATGCAGACTCCATATGATTCTCAATATGGATTTATAAAAGAGTTCCATATAATTTGAGATTTATTTAACAAGAAACCAGTTGGATGGGGTTCTGTATAAATCTTAGTGTGTTGGTTTGTTTTGTGCATATATTTTGTATAATCAAAACTGATCTTACAGAATTAACAAGCTAGGTTTACATCTATATTTAACAAATTTGTATATACCTCAAAGATCTCTAAATAAAGTATAAATCTTTGAGAGGATTTCTTGCTACAATGAAATGGGTGTTTGAGACACAGGATCATAAGGCAGCAGGTGCTTCAGATCCTTTCATGATTCTGAGTTTTTGACAAGATGAAGAGAACATGTCCCATGGAACATCTCCGACCAACATCCAATCTCCATCTTTGTCTTCATAAGTAGGTACAAATCCAGATCCTTTGTAACCTTCTCTCTCGGAATATTCACCTACTGTGAACTTGAACAAGTTCTCCAGTGCCTTAAGAAGCTCATGATAGTTTTTGTACATCTTGAGATCTATCTTACGGAGGAATGGAGCTCCGTCCATACTCACTTTCACATAGCTCACGTTTTTGTTGTTGTTCTTTCGGGTTGATCTCACCGGAGGCCAACCAACGATCTGTGTTCTGAAGTTTACAAACGAAGATTAATCATTAGTACACCGATCAATATCAAGAAACAGATTGATATGCGTAAAAATATAACTTGAGATCTCAACTTACTTGGCAGAAGGAGAAGCAGATTCTTCTTTCATGTCGTTAGTCTTCCGCTTGTTGCTTCTGACGCAAGCAACCTCGAGTTGTTGTTCTTCTGCTCCGGGTAAGCCCAAACGAAGCTCTGTGTCTTTAACGTTAAGCTCATTGATGACTTCCATATTCTCTCACTATACTTGTTGTTTGAACTTAAAGAACCTAGATCTCTTCTTCAGTTCTTGATCTTCTTGGTATTGTGATAATTAAGATCCTTGAAATGCGATGAAGTTTGCTTGTGAGTTTGTGAAAAAGAGAGAGAGAGATTTATACTATAAAGAAGTTGCTTTGAAACTAGGGTTAAAGAGAGAGGTGGGAATTATGAGGTTGTCGGGGAGCATGAGGAGGCAAGTGAGAGGCAAGGGGACAAAGGTGAGACACAAAGATTTTTGGACGCGGCTGCTTTTCTCATTTCAACGGTCCTGATTTATCTCTTCTACTTGCGTACGCGAGATCCTAGCCGTTTCTTTCTCTTTCCGGTCAAACCAGTAAAGATGAACCTCACAGATCACTTCTCCAGCTCTACCACACGATCACGCTTAGGTCTTTTATTATGCAACTTATTGTTTATTCGTGAGAAATATTTTGTCTTTTGTAAGAAAATATTATTATTATTAGGGTGAATTACTAAAATAGTTTTTTTTCATCCTAAATTAAACATAATAGTTCAAAAAGATTTTAACTACAATTCTACTTTTTTTGGTATTTTCTATCCCGTTTTACTCCTGTTCGCTTTGGAAAAAAAAAATTTACGAAACTGCCATTAATGAATAATTCCACGTCAGCAGAGAAAAAAAACACGGAAAATTGTCCTAGTCTTATAGGTTTACGGCCATGTGTTGTAGGTTTATTATTGTTTTGTTGTAGGCTTTATTGAAATATTTGTTGTAGGTTTACTGTTCGGTTGTTGTAGGTTCGTGGGATGGATATGTCGTAATTTCGACTTAGTTTTCTTTGTTGTAGGTTTAATAGGTACTTTGTTGTAGGTTTATTAGTTAGTTGTTGTAGGTTTTACTGAGATATATGTTGTAGGTTTAATGATCAGTTGTTGTAGGTTTGGTGGGATGGATATGTCTTATTTGTCGACTGAGTTTTCTATTGTTGTAGGTTTATAGTTTCAATGTTGTAGGTTTAATAGGTTCTTTGTTGTAGGTTTTAGTGAGGTCTGTGTTGTAGGTTTACTTATCAGTTGTTTTAGGTTTTGTGGGATGGATATGTCTTATTGGTGTAGGTTTAATAGGTTCTTTGTTGTAGGTTTAATAGGTTATTTGTTGTGGGTTAATAGGTTCTTTGTTGTAGGTTTACTGAGGTATTTTTTGTAGGTTCACTGATCAGTTGTTGAT
>OVBA01004275.1:0-24093 GCA_900406435.1 Lepidium aucheri | reverse complement strand
TTCCTTCTAGTAATCAAGAAAATCTCTCTTGAATTTATATATTGAAAAGAACTCTTTTGTAGAGGTTAGTTTCTGTCTCTAGCATATATTTTACTAGGAAATTATTTTATTTTTATTTATATGTTTAGCCTATTTTCTTTGTAGCTTATGTAATAGATGGATTTTTTTTGTCTTTTGTGATGCCGTGCCACCCGAAAGAATTCATGCAAATAATTGNATGGAGAAAAAAAAACATTTTTATTTCTGAAAAGATAATCATTCTTAGGATATTACTGTCGTTTAGTCTCTTGCTGATATTGATATCTTTTAGTGAAGATTAGTGGAATTGTAGGATAATGAATAGTGATCACACAAAACATCGAATCTTCTAGGAAACCGATTAAGACATCTGATTTCAGGGACCTGAGCTCACTCTTGCAATGGATAAGCAAAAGGTATGATTGAATTGATTGTTGTTGTTATGGCTTGACTTTAAAATTAAGTGTTGGGAGATTTCAGATTCTAAAACATGTTCTTGACATTTTCATGTTAAACTAATGTGTTCATATAGCAAGAAGCTCACAATGACAAGTTTGTCATAAACATCGTTCAAGATTCTTTCCTTTTTTACTGTCTTTGTTTTTGTAACATCATTTAATGTATTTACTTTCTTTTTTTCCAACATATATATTATTTTAAATTATCAGTCTAAGAAAAAGGCATATTGTTTACAAAAGCACAATTTCTAGATAGATTTCAAACACTTCTACCTAACCAATTCACCTTAGTGTTGAGAATTTACAGAATCTAATGAAGAGAAAAATTATAGAAGCGTCTTCATAATTTGTCAAAGTCGTCCAGGTACTGAGAAAACGCAGGCTACTCATCTGAATTCACCACCATCTTCAAAATCTCTTCACAGTTCATAGCACAATGAACATCAGTAATGTCTAGCTCCAAAAGAGATTCCATAGCCCAAAGAATTGCCTCAAATTCGGTATGAAGAGGGGACATGCAGCAAAACACTCCTTTGGCACCCATGATGATTTCTCCTGGTGAATCTGTAAAACAATATCAACCTAGCCCAGAGAATAATTAAGAATCTTTCTATGAACCGTCAACAAAACAACGATATCCTCAGAAACTTTGATCGCCTATCATAGGCCTGACAACACTTTCCCAATATAAATTTGATAGAACCAAGATATTCTTACATAAAGCCTCTCTCTCTTTTTCTTCTTGAACTATAAACAACTCATTTACTTCTGGCTCGACAATTTGAATAATAGCTCGAGGATTTTTGTAAAAGTTACCATAGACTTTATCATATCTTGATTTTCCTTAGAGAAGGAAAAGATCAATGTATTTACTTTATAAACCTTTTTCATGTTCTATTGTTTAAAATATAATAATAATTAAATATACTTATTATAAAAAATTCCCTTAATCATCAAAACTATTTTAAAAGAAATTGTTAAAAAATATAGGTGGTCTTTAGTCCATTGGCAGGTGATAAGTTTAGTAAAGGCAGACGCATTTACATATTTAGGGATCGAGTTTTACTACCTACATTACGTAAGAACTTGGCTAATAAATCGGACAGATGTGACTTAATATTGACAAAAAAATAAAATTGTTAAAAACTCTTTCCAGAAAAGAATATACGTGACTATTCCATAGGGAAATTCTAAAATTCTAAACGATAAATTTCTTGAAACCTTGACAAATTTGAGATGGATTGTGATTCCCAATGATTTAGACCAAACGCTTGAATTATGTATGAAATACTTATCCTAGACAGATTCCATATAACTACAAGAAAACATATATCTTTCCTACGACCGGATTTGTCGGTTTTCGTAGGAAATCGGCCCACACCGATGAAAACCGACCAAAATAGCTCTTCGTCAATCTTTGGTTAGAAATGACGGTTTTGTCCATTTTGGTCGAACAGAACCGACGCTAATCAACGAAGAAAATCATCAAAATAAACTGTCGGTTTTTGTCGAACAACAACCGTCAAAAACCATGGGTGCACAGTTGTTGGTCGTCATCGGGGAAAGCATCGGTTGCCATGGGTACAAGCGTTGTCGGTTTTTATCGGTTTGGCTAACCGACAAAAGCTGACCACTTAGTATAATAATTTCTTTTTTAATATCTGTCGTTTCATTGGTTAAACAACCTGACAAAACCCGACCAAAATATTCAAAATATATTTTTTAAAAATTAATATAATAGTTTTAAAATATTTATAAATTAATTTTAAAATAATATAAATACTAGAAAATATTTGTTTGTTATAAATTAGATATACAAAATATAGGCCCGAATCTTAAAATCTCGGATCCTGAGTCTCGCTATCCGATAAAAAGGATGGTGGAGTATCTAAGAGCCAAAGTAACCTCGCCATCTGAGCTTCCTTCCTCACGTGCCGCTCTTTTCTCCTCGAGTTCCGCGTTTTGTTGTCGTTCTGGTAGGCTTGCAATTCAGCCTGGCTTGCCTGTAAGACTGCACGAAGATCCACCAGCTCTTGACGCTCTCGCTGACCCATTCTCAGTCCCTGAGTCATGCTAACATGTGCCGACAAACCATCAACATTGACCAATTCTCTGAGTCTAAAACGTCGTCCCTTCGAAATAGGAGTTTCCTACAAATAAAATTTACTTGTACTATTATAAATGAAATTCTAATATGAAAAGTAAATTAATTGATAAAATGAATACCTCAAGGACGATGTTGTTGATTTCTTCCTGCGATAGCTATACCAGACCCCCTTCCTCCTGGGAGCGTTGGGTAATGACCTCGTTGCTCCTACGCTCCACCGTCTCTATAATTCGCTTCATCTTTGGATTCTGGATCACACCCGTCTTCTTGTTGGTGTGATAGTCCTTCATTAGACGTAGTCAGTCTGGTGCGCACCTTTCCTTAATAGTCTATAAAACAACAAACATTGTTATGTATAAAGTGAATTTAATAATTATATTTACAATTGATACTTACAATTTCGTCCTCGATGAGCTCAAATGTGTTGGACCCAGCATTGTGTGTCGGTGGCACTTTCTTGACGTCCTTACCGCCCTTGCAGTTAATCTTGTTCCGCTCTGACTGCTTCATCGTCTCTGGCAGACTCCAGTACCTCTGGAACTCAGAGTATAAATGTTGCGGACAACCAGAGTGCGCCACCTTAGGATCTTTCTCCCACACAGCCTTCCATGCGTAAACGTGTTTGCTGTAAGATTTTTTGCACTGAGCCTTGAACATTTGGCGAACAAGAGGAATATGCTTGATTTTCTAGTGGAAATGTTGCTGCCAATTATAAATAATTAGTAAAATAAATATAAATTTAAAAAAGAAAAGTGACTTTAAAAATAGGAATTTAGCGTGAAAGCACAAAACCTTTCGTCTTGCAGCTTCAAAGGGAACTTGCTAAATGTCGGATAAGCTCTATCTAACTGAGAATGTATCAACGTCCTCACCAATTTTACTATCTTCTTGTTGACCTGAAGCCTAACATTTGGAAAAAAATCGTAATAACAAACAAATTTCAAATTTAATCAAACAAGAAACTTTAATAATTACCATGTCGATTTCTCGATCATCCTAGTATGATCGAGAAATGGCAGATGATCTTGATTACCACGTCTTAGTATCTCCTCAAGAGTCACATGCGTAGGCTGGACTCACAACCGACGAAACCAACGACAAACTATTTTATTTTTAAAAATATTTTAATCCTATATTGTCGTCGGTTTTCGTCAGTAAAGGGCCCGACAAAAACCGACCAAACTTTATTTATATATATATATATATATATTAATATATATTGTTTTAAACCAACGATAACCGATGGTTCCATTACGTTTCGTTGATTTATTGTGAACCAACGAAAACCGACGAGATTTTTCCCGTGGAAAATAACCATATTTTCTTGTAGTATACCTTCATGTAGTTACCGATATGAATCCTTTGTATTTGAAAAATCCCGATGTTAACACATGGCGACGACATCATTGAGCGATCAAAATTATACGTAATATAATCAAATTTATATGTATATATAAAAATTGTCGCTGCGTTTAGTTTGTGGTTCAGTGGTAGAGACCACTTTACAAATTCTCGGGCATCCGGGTTTGAGTATTCCAGATGCAAGGAGAAGAAATAAAGGAAATTTTAGGATATGAATTTTGGCTATGGATCGGACGTTGTCGATCCAATTATAGTAAAATTGACCAAAAAAAAGAATTTACCCTATATATCAGAACTTATCGGTCCGTTATAATAAGGTTGATAAAAGAAATAACCGATTGGCGGAGAATCTTGTAAGTCAGGCTCCCTCAATTGATTTCTCGATTCTTTTTTTTTTGTTTTTGGAGATTGCAAACATAAGGTAACACTAACAAATAAAGTTACCAATTAAAATATACATTTTATTTGTAACAAAATCTAATAAATTAACAAAATACAATTATTGACTGGCCAGATTTCTTACTATATAAGATTTCAGATGCCTAATTTCTTTTTCTTTTTCGTCTTTATAAATTCATCTTATTACTTTGTTTGCTAAATTAGTAAATTTCAAAGCCAACTTTTTAATGGAAGATCTGGCCAANGTCAATTTATACTCTTTAACGCCAGCTTTGAATCCAACACTTGCTTTAGTCTCTGTTTGTGGTGACATAAGTCCCTCCCTACAAGTCATGAATTTAGAATTCTTGCAATAAAACAAAACAAAACAAGGTCCCACATATTAGAAAGATAGCTTGTGTATTGAATTGAACATTTGAAATAAAATTCTAAATGATTTTGAGATTTTGGTTTAATTTAAGGTAAGTGACTAAGTGTTATGATTTGGAATTAAAATCCTCAGCAATCCCATCTAAAATCATAGTTCTTTGTATTTATAATTAAAAAAAAATTCCAAAATCTTCTAAAATGTTTTGCAGTCATTAAAATCACAATATTCAAAATATTTTCGATAACACTAAATTTTAGATAACTTTTTAAATCATTGATTCAATAACACTAAATTTTAAAAGATATCTACAAATTATATATCCAATAACACACTAGAATTTAAGAGATATTTTAAAATTCATGATAAATAACACAAAATTTGTTATTTTTACTCAAGTCACTCCAAATGCTTATTCTAATATACCTCTTATTGATTTTCTAGACAATTATCGGTGCTTGACAAAAAAATACAATTAAAATTCACCTAAAACCCCTCAAAACTAAGATAAACAAAATAAAATAACATACTTGTTTATCTAGGACGCGTCCTCAACTCTAAAAGAATTAATATAGGAATTTTTGTGCCAAATGCCCCAAAAAATTACAGTCTTATGCAAAATGCCATTTTTTTAAAGATTTGGCTAAAATGCCACAAAAATTGTAGTGTTAAGACAAAAAGACCCTTAATAAAATTGAAATCAGAAACTAAAGAGGGCATGTTAGAGAGAGGAGGTTGCGTAGAAGAAAAAAAAGAGAGGAGGTTGCGTATGATGAAATTGCAAATTGTCCTTGATGAAATTGTAAATTGGGCGGTTAGAGAGAAGAGTTACGACATGGCCATTAACTGGACAGTTAGAGAGAAGAGGTTGCGTATGGTGAGGATGATTTGCAAATGAGTCTCTTTGCGGAAACACAGAGAAAGAGCACAATCAGTTAGTAAGAGATGAGAACACAACCTGTAGAAAGGATGCGTTACCCGACATGCCATTTAAAGTCTGTATGATCCCAGAAGATAATAGTGGTAGAAGTTGATGTGAGGAAGACGAGCACTGTTCTGTATGGACATGGACAAGTTTGGGGAAAAAGAAATTAAGAGTGGAAGAAGTTGATGCGAGGAAGACGAGTACTGTGCTTTATGGACATGGACAAGTATATTAGTTGTCTATGAAGAAGGATGTTGCAACAACTCGTCCATATCCCCGAAGTAAAATATGACTTAGGACACGACCATTGACTGGTACATATTTCTATGTGTAGCCATACGATGTGGACATGGACAAGTAAATATTAAATGTTGTCGTCCACGATAAAATATGAGTAAAATTCATGTCTTTGTGGCTGTCAGATAGGGTAAATTCCGTGAATAGGATGTGATTTAAATGAAGAACATGTCCATATGCTTTTTTACCAACCTGATGTGAGAACAAAATGGGCAGACACCGATAAATAGAGAAAGGATGAATAAGTGGAGGTTGATATTAAAAGGTAAAGTACACAAATTTATGAGTGAGAATACCAAAAAACCCGTACTGATATTAAAAACACAAATAGAAGAGGGTATTCGTGTGAGGTGAAAGAGAGCACAATGAATCTGTTTTCGTTGACACCAGAGAAGTCACAAATCTGAGCGGTGTAGATGCGAGTAGATGGAAGAGGCCAAAACTGGTAAGGTATAGATGTGAGTTACAGCACAAGGTGAAGAATTGGATAGGGTATAGATGAAGCGATGTTTGGGATATGAGAAGTTAAGAGTGGAAGTTGATTTCCACAGTGTTTACGATGAAGATAGTGTGAGGGATCTGAAAAGTGGGAGCTGATGCCAGAACCAGAGTGTTTGGACATGGAGAAAGTATGGAGAATTCGATGCCAGGAACAAGGAAGACCAGGGTCAAGGAAAGGTACACATCAAGGGGCCCACATTCACCCCCCCAATTGTTATATGGACATGGACAAGTGGATTCGAAGTACGTGAAGAATGATATGACTTAGGACTCGTCCATGTCCATGAAGAAGGATATGACTTAAGACACGTCTATATACTCACATCTATACCGCCGTGGAAACAAAAGCCTGTGAACATGGATAAGTGGATTCGATGTCCATGTCCGTGAAGAAGGATATGACTTTGAGACACGTCCATGTCCTTTTAAAGGATATGACTTTTTACGATGTCCATGTCCAGACAGGAAAATATGTTATGGAATTACATTCACGGGAGAGATGATAAGGGTCATGGCCAGAAGTGCGGGACCATGAGAAATGACCATGTCTAGATATAGTGAATAAAGTGGAGAAGTCGATGCCAGAAAGTAGGATAAGACTTAAGACATGTCCATGTCCATGTCCAAAATTTTTGTCCACGTCTATTAAAAATTGGTCCATGTCCATTGTAAAGCAAACATTGAAGATTTCCATGAAAAATGGTCCATGTAAGTGACAAAGATAATCTACAGATTTGTCTACATTCTTATGAAACACCTATAAAACATACAACAAATTACAATAGACACAAAAATAAGATAACCCACTAATATGGAAATGTGTCGGCCATCATTTCAGTCAACGCCTATATCCACTTTATTGGACCAGAGTATGAAAAAATATCGAAGGCGTAGGGCAAATAATTATGGACAAGACTAATTTTGGTCCATGTCTTTGTGGAGAAAACCAAAGAGAAGCTTAAACAAAATAAGAGGACAGAGATGCACGCTTTGGTCCACATCCATGAAACTGAACAAAGACAAACAAATTTCAACGCAATTTAATGGAATTGAACAAAGACCAAAAAATTGCAATGCAATTTAGTCCACGTCCATGAAACTAGAAAAAGACACACAAAATTCAGACCCACCACAAGAGCACAGGGCAAACGACGGGAGGCACCAGCAGACAACCCAAAATCAAACAAACAAGCAAGACAAAGGTAATATTGTCGGCAAATATACGACTTGAGGAGACCATTTATTTAACAAAAAAATAACAGAAGGAAAGAATCAGCCAAAATTGAGTGTCAAAAAGAAAAACTTGGGTTTTTACCCAGAAGAATCAAAAACAAAGATTGAAGCAAAATCAACACTGAAACTCAAAGACAAAAAAATAATAGGCAATCTTGAATTTCTGAAAAAAACAATCCAGTCTGCATGTTAAAAAGCTAGAATACTCAGATCTGAGAATTTTGATGAGTTACTTGAAGGGTAAAATCGTCTTTCATCAAAAAAGAAGTGAAAAAAGAAAAATGGATATTTCCGCTAATTTAAGAAGATAAGAGGTTATTGGAGCCAATTTTCTCATTAATATATTACCAGTTTCGTGTGTCTGGATCTCTGTCTTTTTTTCTTATTCTTAATATATAAAAAGTCGTCCATTATCATTTCACAAGTTCCAAGGTGACCAAATCGTCGACGACACAAGCTAAAGAATTCTAGGGAAGATAATGGAAGATCCACTTTTATTGGGAGACGAACAGTTAATCACTGAAAAGCTTAAGCAGACTCCAACATGTCGACTGAGTTTCACGGCGGAGTTAAAAAATGTCAGCCTCATGGCGGCGCCTATGGCCACCGTGACTGTTGCTCAATATCTTTTACCTGTCATCTCTGTCATGGTCGCCGGCCACCGTAGCGAACTTCAGCTCTCCGGTGTGGCTCTTGCCACTTCTTTCGCTAACGTCTCTGGCTTCAGTATCGTGGTAAATAAGTTATCTTCTGTTTAAACCAATCTCAAGATCTAATCGTGTTAAATGGTATCCCACATCGGGAGTTAGAGTTGCTCTAACGTAATATATATGATTTAAGAGTTAATCTAATCTAATCATTGTCAATTGGTTTTGAGTTGAAAACTCGATTTGCCCCAACAAACTTGTATGATTATATGAGTTTGTTGTTGTGGTTCGATATATTATGTTATACCAGTTATATCTCGAGGACGGGTTAGATAGTGACATATTTCATATTAGAAGTTGTCAATCCGCCAAGTGATTTTGAATTGCAAGCTCGTAATTTATCAAATCGATACTCAAATAATGTTCTTGAAAATTTCTGCAGTTTGGTTTAGCTGGTGCGCTTGAAACTCTATGTGGTCAAGCTTATGGAGCTAAACAATACTCAAAACTTGGAACTTACACATACTCTGCAATCGCCTCAAACGTACCAATTTGTTTCCTTATATCAATTCTCTGGTTTTACATGGACAAACTCTTGATTTCAGTTGGACAAGATCCTGATATCTCCAAGGTAGCTGGTTCCTATGCGGTTTGGCTCATACCAGCTTTGTTCTCTCAAGCAGTTCAACAACCTCTGACTCGGTTTCTTCAGACTCAAGGATTAGTTCTTCCTCTTCTTTATTGTGCCTTAATCACCCTTTTGTTCCACATACCTGTTTGCTTGACTCTTGTCTACACGTTTGGTCTTGAGAGCAATGGAGCTGCCTTGGCTATTAGTTTGTCTTACTGGTTTAACGTCTTGATTCTCACTTTATATGTGAGACTCTCCACTTCTTGTGAGAAGACTCGTGGCTTTGTCTCTGATGATTTCGTGTCGAGCGTTAAGCAGTTTTTTCAGTATGGAATACCATCAGCAACAATGACTTGGTAGGAAAACACATTCCTGATTAATTCTCTTCATTGGTTTAGCTTGATTCGATTGCTTCATTCTATTTTCAGCTTAGAATGGTCATTGTTTGAGCTCCTTATATTATCCTCAGGACTCCTCCCTAATCCGAAACTCGAGACCTCGGTTCTTTCTATCTGGTAATCTATGTTTTCTTTTTTCAATCTGTATCTCACATTTTACATATCTTAGTACCATAAGGAAGATTCTCAACATCTATCTGTCTAGACTAATAGATTTGTCTAATGGGTCAAATGTTGGTTTTTAAGTAAAATAGCTTCAGTTTGTCGAATTTAGATAAGACCAATCTTTGGGTGCGATCCTACCAAAACTAATACACGGGATCGTAATTAGACGAGAGTAGAATTAGGATGAATGACTCCTAGCTCAAAAAAGTTTGTCAAATGTAAAAGAGAGACCAACGTTTACGCTTTCATTCATAATCTAATTCAGTTGAGCAAATTCTTGTGGTTTATTGTGTTCACAATAGTCTTACAACAGGATCTCTCCACTATGTCATTCCAATGGGTATTGGGGCTTCTGCAAGGTATGATAAAAACCATCTCAAACTTTTTTTTGGAAAACTTGTAGATTTACTCATATTGGTCTGTACCAATCTTATGGCAGCACAAGGGTTTCAAATGAATTAGGAGCAGGTAATCCAGAGGTTGCGAGGCTGGCAGTGCTAGCCGGAATGTGCCTATGGTTTCTAGAAGCAGCCATTTCAAGTACACTTCTCTTCACTTGCAGGAATATCTTCGGCTATGCCTTCAGCAATAGCAAAGAAGTTGTGGACTATGTCACAGAGCTATCTCCTTTGCTCTGTCTCTCATTTATGGTCGATGGATTTTCTGCAGTTCTTGGTGGTAATATAAGAAACAAAACACATCAAACTAGCATATCAAACAATCGATGTCGCGACTCTAAATGTGTGTTTATATATGAACCAAAAGGGGTTGCTAGAGGAAGTGGATGGCAACATATTGGAGCTTGGACAAATGTAGTGGCTTACTATATCTTAGGAGCTCCAGTTGGACTTTTCTTAGGATTTTGGTGTCACATGAATGGTAAAGGGCTATGGATCGGTGTGGTCGTTGGCTCAACGGCTCAAGGAATCATATTAGCTATAGTCACTGCTTGCATGAGTTGGAAAGAACAGGTCAATTGCAATCGATCTTTTTGATTTTTGTTTTGGACACTTGATGACTCTTTTGATTTTACATTGCAGGCTGATAAAGCAAGAAAGAGAATAGATGTAAGCACTTCTTCGTTTGAGAATGAAGTTGCTTGAATTTGCAGCTTTGAGACAAGCCAACAAGAGATTTTGCACTTGTGTAGAGAACATCAGAGTAAAATGTAGGATTATTCGAAGCCAGAAAAAAGACAGTCACACATTTAAAATTCTTATTAAAGTTGGAGAGAATCACATTAAAAAGAAAATTTTTGATCTAGCATATGTTTCCATTATATACTTTTAAAATACTTTTTAAAGTATCATATACTACTAGTTTAAATTTTCAAACTAAACATATATATTTTTGCCAAGGATAATTGTAGTTACTTTACAAATCATTAAACCATCAAAAATTGAACCGATTTAAAAGTCATTAGACTAGTTTACAAAAAAAACATATATATTTTTATGTGGAAGTTACTTTGGTCAAATGGTCAGATATTATCTCTACTTTTTTTTTCACCCGAGTTTTTAAGTTTAGAAAATCGTAATTATCCCACGTGGATTTGTTAAGGGTTTTGGAAAATGTTTAACTATAAATTTATTGATCCAATTTTTGATAAAAGTAACTTTTTGAATTTCTGACACTGTTAAGTTTGGAATGAATATTTTGTTTGATTTGACTTTTTTATATCTTTCAGACAAAACATGTAACCAAATCATTAAATGTTTTTGCTACTTTAATAGCAAAGTATATTACAAATCAATAAATGTTTGTGAATCGCTAGTTATCTATAGTTTCTGATAAGTCAAAACGAATTTTGCTACGTTACTCCTTCGGCTGTCAAGTTGCTATTGGTTTACCAATCTATACCTGAAACTTGATTCCCAAGTATTTTGCGAGTTGCCTTTATATTATTTTAGTCATTGATGCTTGAATCCTGACCATAAGATATATTTTTTCTGATAAAATATTGAAAATCGTAACCAAATAATATACTCCACTCGTTTCTTTTTCCTTGGAAATTTTGTGTAAATTCAGTATTATTATATTTCCACAGTTTGAAAAGTCTTAACTGACAATGACATTGGTTTATTCGTCTCTATAAAAGATTGAATATCATCTAAAACCCAAAGGTAGCGTCTTCACAAGTAAGACGACAATGGAAGATCCATTTCTTACGAGAGAGGAGCAGTTACTCTCCGATAAAGACACACAGCAAAGTGGTCAGCTCACTATCGAGCTAAAGAAAGTGACTCGCTTGGCTGCTCCTATGGCCACTGTGTCCATTGCTCAGTACTTATTACCTGTCATCTCAGTCATGGTAGCTGGTCACAACGGCGAGCTTCAGCTCTCCGGCGTTGCTCTTGCAACCTCCTTCACAAACGTTACTGGTTTCAGCATTATGGTATTTATGCTATGACTCTCTTCTGTTCAGTTTAAGAATCATATTTGACTGTAAAATTTTGAAAACATTTTCATTTCTTTGTACAGTGTGGTTTAGTTGGTGCATTGGAAACTCTTTGTGGTCAAGCTTATGGAGCCAGACAATACGATAAAATCGGAACCTATACATACTCTGCAATTGCTTCCAATATCCCAATTTGTTTCCTCATATCAATTCTCTGGATTTACATAGAAAAGCTCTTAATATCTCTAGGACAAGACCCTGAAATCTCCAGAGTTGCAGGCTCTTATGCCTTTTGGCTTATACCGGGTTTGTTTGCTCAAGCTATTGTCATACCACTGACTCGGTTTCTGTTAACACAAGGGTTGGTTCTTCCTCTTCTCTACACTTCAGTGATCACTCTTCTCTTCCACATTGTTGTTTGTTGGACTTTGGTTTTCGTGTTTGGTCTGGGAAGCAATGGAGCTGCATTGGCTATTAGTGTGTCTTTCTGGTTTTACGCTGTGATACTCTCATGTTATGTGAGATTCTCCAGCTCATGTAAGAAGACTCGCGGATTTGTATCCGATGATTTCGTTTCTAGTGTTAAACAGTTCTTCCAGTATGGAATCCCATCAGCAGCAATGATTTGGTAAGTCATTACAAGTTTCTTGTTAACCAAGTCACATATAGTAATACTTCATTTTATCTAGCTTGAATTACATTCTGTCTTCTTTTGATAGCCTGGAATGGTGGCTATATGAGCTACTCATACTCTTCGCAGGTCTTCTCCCTAACCCAAAACTCGAGACCTCTGTTCTTTCAATATGGTATGTATCATAACAGAAAGACTTCATTTTTCTTTTTGATCTTTTGTGTTCTCTTCACTAATCCTATTTCCTTCATGTCAGTCTTACAACAGCAAGTTTGCACTATGTGATTTCATCTGGAGTTGCAGCGGCTGTGAGGTATGATCTCAATCTTAAATGCAAAACATCTTCAAGTTCATTCTTCCCTTAACATTAGAAACTTGTTTCTTGCAGCACACGTGTATCAAACAATTTGGGAGCTGGGAATCCTCAAGTAGCAAGGGTTTCAGTATTAGCAGGGCTTTGTCTCTGGCTTCTAGGATCAACTTTCTGTAGTACACTTCTCTTCACCTGCAAAAATATCCTAGGCTATGCATTCAGCAACAGCACAGAAGTTGTGGACTATGTATCTGTCATATCATCTTTGCTCTGTCTCTCATTCATCCTCGACGGCTTCTCTGCAGTTCTTAATGGGGTTGCTAGAGGAAGTGGTTGGCAAGACATTGCAGCTTGGAACAACATTGTGTCTTATTATCTTGTAGGAGCTCCTATTGGACTTTACTTAGCTTTCAGTCGTGAATTGAATGGGAAAGGACTTTGGTCTGGTGTTGTAATTGGAACCGCCTTGCAATCAATTATACTGGCTATTGTCACAGCTTCCATTAATTGGAATAAACAGGTAAAAAGACTCAGAATAGAAAGTTACTCTTCTTCAGTCTATTGTTTTCTCTTTGTTTAGTGCTCTGAAGTAACTGGTGTTTATGATTCACAGGCTGAGAAAGCGAGGAAGAGAATAGTCTCAACTGAAAATGGATTGGCCTAAACAAAGAATTTTGAAAGAGAGTCGTCACAAATTATTTATAGGCTATGTGCAAAAGTTACTTAAAGTGTTACATAAATGTTTATAAAAATGATCAGGCTCGATATGTATATATTGGAGACCATGTTCGAATGTTGTATTTGGACATTTCAATAGTAAGTCATGTGTTTCTTATTCATTTTGAGACAGAGATTTATGTGTGTTTCTTCAAATTTTGGTATACAAATTACAGGTGAGAAAAATAAAAAGACCTCATTGGTTCCAAACGGGAATAATCCCTTGAGCAGCGAGACGCTTCTCGACCCAAAACACAACATGGTTTGCAGTTGGTTTCCTTTCATCGACAAGGAATGGTTCCACTTTGCTTGGACCTGACCCATGCGATGAAATTGAAAATCCTTTTGCTCCTGTTTATAAGAAACTCACAAAGTTAACATAACATTGCACTGAAATCTGCAGTAAACAAGTCTGTTATACAAATGATCAAAAGGATTGTTTGGTTCTTCATCCGAATGGAAATGAACAACATTCAGATGCTAATGGACCCTTAAAAACAATACCTGTAAGGTTTCCAGTGGGGAAGAAGGCCCAAAAGGAATATGGAATACCTTTCTTCATGAAAAAACCTTGCAGCTATTTCAGTAACAAACACAAGTTAGTCACAGATGAATCTATTATGGATGATAATAATTGTCTTACAAGTAATAAGAAACCTTATTATCATCTTGGAAAGATAAATCAATCTCAGAGATATCATCTTGTAATTCAAGTATGGCTTTTAAAGGAGGAATCACATCTTCTTCCATCATTTGACTTAGTGGTTTCGCTACTGCTGCTGCTTTTGCAGCTGCAGGTTTAGGTTTCTTTGCTGGAACTTCCACTGTTGATTCTTCTTCTTTGTCTTTCTTCTCAGTAGCAACTAAGAAGAGAACAAACAAAGTGTTATTTTCTTGTGATGTTTCAAACCAAACATTCTGTTTTTAAGAAGTGAAATTGCTACCTGCAGAAGTGGAAGATTCTTGCGCGATACATCTCAATTGGTTCTCCTTTTTATTACCTGATTGCTGCAAAAAGAGAACACAAGATTTAAATCATACTGAGTCAAGTAAAACAGAGTTCAATGAAACTTGAAGAGTGTTACAAACCAATGTTAGTCGTTGAAACAAAGAAGAAGAAGTCAGAGTTGGACTGGTTATAGAGATACGAGAGTTGGAGACTCCAAATGAACCTCCTGCAATTGCTGCCATTTTCTGTACAAGAAACAGTAATTGAGATTCTTCACCAGTAACAAGCTTCGTTTCTCGAACTCAGCTCTCAGTTTATCTCCATCTTCTGTCTAAAACTAAGCACTAATGTTCTTTTCTGTTTTAGTGGAGCAAAGCAAAGGGAGAGAAGACGAAATCAAGACAGATGTGGAAAAGGCTGAGCCTAAGAGTTGCCAACCACATAAAAAAAAAAAAAGAGGATATAACATATTTCAATGGTACCAAAAAAAAATCCAATAAATAAATTCATTTCACAAGTTCTTAAAACATACTTATACTAGATAAACTCTCTTATCTTGCACGTGACAAAATTATGTTTTTATATATTATTAGAAAATCGGATATTAGGTTTAATCTTTTATATATCTAATTTAGTAATATGTATAAACATATATATATAGATATGGGAATTTCATCTCAAATGCCCTCTTTAAGTAACTAATAATATGAAATGCTCTCTTTTTGCAATCTTCTCCGGAATACCTTCTTTGTGTCATCATATGTCCATGTCTTGTGCTGATCTTTTTTTGTCCATGTCTTTGTGTTTTCGTTCTACAAATTTGGTCTATGTCTTTACATTTACATGAACAAACAGGACACAATTTGGATTTATGTACATGTCTTTAATTAAAAGTGAACGCTTTGTCCATGTCTTTATATAAAAATGAACTCATTGTCCATGTCTTTAATTAAAAGTGAACGTGTTGTCCATGTTTTAAATTAAAAATGAACGCGTTGTCCATATCTTTAATTAAAAGAGGGCATTTCATACAAATAGTTTTGAAAAAATGGCATTTCATAGAAATATTTTTGAAAAGAGGGCATTCTAAATATTATTTATAAATATACTATGTGTTAGTAATGAGTGTATACATATATATGGGTCATTTTTCTTTTTCGTCATATATATATATATATATATATGTGTTTGTTTATTTATAATTAGTAGTTGCTTATTATGAATTATTTATAATTTAGGAATATAACTATATTGTTAGAAATGTGTTTATATTTTCTTAATTGTGTTATATAAAAAATTTTATGCAATAAACTATTATAATTTGATCAAAAGAAATAATATTTATTACAATAGAAAAAACTAAAACAATAAATAGCTAAAAAACAACAACAAATTAAATTAAAAATTATAAAAGTTAAAACCTTGAAGCAAAAGTTGACTTTACGATCCTATAAATAAATCACACATATATAATATTTATTCATGTCATTATCAACACCATAGCGGTGCCAAAAATTGGTGTACTTTACGAATGTTAAAAGTTATTGGTGTTATGAGAATAGTTATGGAATAAGTTTTAGATATAAATTGTTTGATATAATTTTCTTATTAGGATGAGGAGTGACGTTTTAGAATAAATATGGATTAGGAATATCTTTTGTATGATATACCCAAAATATTAGGAATTAGTTAAGATAAGGTGTTATATTTACTTGGAAGGGATATCACCTATTCTAATTAATTTTTTATACGTAATAATTTTAGTATTTCCTTGCTCAAACCGTGTCTCGAATTCGGCAACCAGTTATTTCTTCACAATACAGTGTATTATATCATCCTAAAAGATATATCAATTAATCAGAAAATATTTTTAATCATAATAATAATATTCAAATAAGTAAATTATAAGTAACATACCTTAGAATCACAAAGATATATCAATGGTTTAACCATGTTCTTTAGTGTATATATTCCAGAGTTTTAGTACCAAGTTTCTTTCCAAAGTTTAAACTAAAAATTTCTGAAAAAAACATGATTAATAGAAACAAAAATTGAGAGAAAAAATATTGCTATATTCATTAAGAGTAAAGAAAGATAGAACTTGTTGGTGTTGTAATATCTTTTGTTTATTTTTTCTAAATATAAGGGATTAGGATTAGAAATGTCTCAATACAATATATTTTGGGGAGAATTTCAAAAATGCCCTTTTTGCATGCCCCTTTTCCAAACTTGCCATTTTCTTTGGAAATCGGGAGAGAAAAATAGGTATGAGGGTGCACTTTTTGAAAAGGGGCATGTCAAAAAGGCATTTCTTAAAATTTCTCTATATTTTAGTTGTTTTGTATTGTGTCATCCAATATAAACAAACAAATCAATTTAAACAAACAACTCAACTAAAACTATCGAGTCTATTACAATAAAATTATTTAAAATTGAAACACATAAATTGTTTTAAAAAGTCTTATCAAAACGTATAACAAATTAAGTAGTTAAAAAGTCTACAAATCAAAACAAATTTAAACAATCAAAACTATTAATTAAATTAAAAACACATAATTTGTTTTAAAATATCTTATCTAAATGTACCACAAATTAAGTAGTTTAAAAAGTCCACAAATTAATCAAAACAAATTTAAACAAGCAAACCTATTACAATAAAGTTAATTGAAATTAAAACAAAAAATTTGTTTAAAATTTTTTTATTAAAACAAACACAAATTAAGTAACTAGAAAAATGACCTATCAAAACAAATCAAGGAAATTAAAATTGTTTTTCATTACTCTAAAAGATACAAAAATCTTAAAGCTACAGTTTTATTATATATAGAGATTGGTAAGAGATTCATTCTTAAACCATAAAAAACAAATCTTAATTAATTAAATTTTTCTTTTTTAACAAACAGAATTCAAATCTTAATTGGTTAGAGATTCCTTTTTACACCAACGGTTAAAGTTTCATTTTTAATTGTATGTTTTTATTGAAATTGAATTAGAACAAATAATTAGTTTTTTAAAATAATCTTATCTAAAAAAACAAATTAATTAGTTAAAACAAATTGTTCAGTCAAAACAGATCAAGAGATTTAATATCCTCCAAGTTTCTTTGTTGGTTTCAACGAAAAAATTTCCGAGAAAAACATGAAGAAATTTTAGAGAAAGACATGATGACGAAAAATAAAAATCAAGAGATAAATGTGGTAATCGTTGGTGGTAATATTTTTGGTGTTGTTAAATTTGTCTCGGATGTTTCTTATATAGACTTCTATTAAAAAAATTATTCTATTATGATTATGAATATCTTTTGTTTGATTTTCTCTAAATATAAGGTATTTGGTTAATCATTGAATTAATATTCTTATCATAGTTTAACAAAAAAAATCTGTTTAATTATGGATCTTATCATAATCTTAACAAAATTATTTTGTTAAACCAACTTAGAAAAATGTAGTCAAATATGGTTTAAAAATTCAACTAATCAAATTATGGTTCAAATTCAAATAGACCAATCATGGTTTAAATCAAATATGACCAATCAAATCAATAAAAATTTATTGCTACAAAAAAACAAAAATACAACTACATTATGTGACAAATTATCTAAGAAAATTTTATTTAAATAAATTAATTATCTAATACAAATCGATCAATCATAAATTTTTAAATTCTATTATATTATTATAAATTATACAAATAATTCAATAGTATGGTTTTATTATAATAGAGATAACAGTACAATTTTATTATAATAGAGATATTCACCATAAAACTAAATACTCAAAGCTTCATATTTATTCAAGTTGAATAAACCATATGTAATTAAGGATGGCTGAGGACAGGTGGCCTAGTGGTGTTGTCATTTTACAAATCCTCAAAGCACCAAAGATCGAACCCCTACCTGCAGTACAAGAAGGGGAATTAAAAGCCACTAGGCTAGTCGACAAAAAAATTAAGGATGGACTAAATCGAATTTTCAAAAACTATTAGACAAAATTTAACATTGCTGTAACTTCGGGTAAAAATTGTTAAATGAATTTGATTGAAAACTTCGCATGTGCCCGATTGTGAAGTAGATTGGATACTGAACACAGATTAGAAAAATAAAAGATTCCTACGACAGTGAAGTTTAAAGGGGATTTTGTGCCAAATGCCCCAAAAAGTTAGAACCTTTTGCAAAATGCCCCTTTGTGAGAGACTTGGCTAAAATGCCACAAAAATTATAATGGTAAGACCAAAATGCCCTTAATAAAATTAGAAACAGAAATAGGAGAGGGCATGTGTACTATTTAAACCCAGAAAGAGAGAGTAGCGTGCGTACGGTGTGATGATGTGCAATTTGAATCCGGAGAGAGAGCACAATTGGTTAGTCATGCCATTCAAAATCTGCAGAATGAGAGCACAATCTATAAGGTAGAGATTCCATTCCGGACATGCCATTTAAAGTCTGTCTGATCTCAGAAGTCACATATCGGGGTAGAAGAAATTAAGAGTGGGAGAAGTCGATGCGAGGAAGACGAGCACTGTACTGTATGGACATGGACAAGCAGAGTCGTTGTCCATGCAGAAGGATATTGCTTAAAACTCATCCATGACCCTGAAGTAGGATATAACTTAGGACACGACCATTTACTCGCATTTATTTCTATGTGTACACATATGTTGTGGACATGGACAAGTAAATATTAATAGTTGTCATGTCTATGTCCACGAACAAATATGACCAAAATGCTTGTCCATGTCCATTAATTATGCTATGGCTTTGTCAGATATGGAAAATTCTCGTGAATAGGATTTGATTTAAATGTAGACCATGTCCATATGGCTTTTTGACAACCAGATGTAAGAACAAATTGGGCAGACACTAATAAATAGAGAAAGGTCGGATAAGTCGAGGTTGACAAAAATTGGAGTCCATGTCTCCTTAACATTAGTGGAGTCCATGACCACATAAAATGAAATGGTAAACACACCAATACAACCACATAAAGAATTACAACAAAAAGGATTCGATAATATATAGATTTGTATTGGCATTGTCCCTTTTAGTTAGGGCAATAATTACTTAGATCGGGTTTTTACAAGTGGATCTATTGTGGCCAGAAACATTACAACGACCATACTTTTGATTCTGTGAGGCTAGCGAATCCTAGAATTATATTGAAAAAGGTACCAGAGTGTGAGTAAAAATAGTGTGGTGGCCAATAGCGGGGAAAACCATAGGAGAAGTCCATGTCCATTAAAAAATGGTTATAAGTCCATGTCCATTAAATGGAACAACATGTCCATGTCCATGGGGAGTTGAAATGTTGGTACAAATGAGCAAAACCAGATAGCACAAAAATGAAGTCCATGTCCATGGATAACGGTCCATGTCCATGAATTGGGAGAATATGACCATGTCCATGACACAAATCACATATTCTGGGTTCAAAATCAAGAGGAAATGACAGGCTTTCAACACACACAACAATCACAGAAAGCAAAAGCAACCGATTTAGCAAAATAATGACATGATTTTGAAAAATTCTAGAAAAAATAAAGACAAAGAATAAAAAACCAAAACGAAGGAAGGTATAACTCACACATAAATTTCAATACGAAAACATGTTTCAATTTTGAAACAAGCACAACGCACAAACCTGACACAAAATCCCAAAAAACCCAGAAAATCAGAACAGTAGACGGAAAAAAATTAAAGGGCAAGCACAAAGGAGAAGACGATAGTATAAACACGATATAGAGAGGAGATGAAGAGGACTGGACAAAGAACGAGAAAAGGAGAAGAGGCAGGAGAGAGAAATAATGAAGAGAATGCCCACTACCATCAATTTAGCAGATATGGATGAAGCGCAGAAGGGTTATTTCGCAAACAGAAATGGGCATTTGGCAAAAAAGGTTTCAATAGGGGTATATGGATTGATTTCGAAAGATAATATGGCATGTGGCACAATTTTCTCAAGTTTAAACAAGTTTAGACACGTGGCTAAAATCGTTCATCCTTAAGCTGGTAGCTAGAGATGCAAGAAATAATTAAACTTAGAGAGTAAATTGTAAATACTTTCACTTTAAGGTTGTATCTGATGATGATAATGGTTCTCTGATTAGGAAAAGCTCCCAACTTTTATACAGGGTAAGTCTTCAAACCTGCATAAGTACGCTGAAGTAACTTATTTAGTAGTTTCAGCTCCTTAATTTGTTATCAGACAATGTTTTTGAGTGAATCTACACAATTGAAAAGAGCAAATTACACCAAAGAAAACAAACACAAACAGAACAAACCTAAGAGTGTTTGATGCCTCTGAACTTGTTCTGACCATAGTTCTTGATAAACCAGTCAGGCTTGTACAGCGCAACAACATGTGCTATTATCAGAGACATCTATGTACGCCAAATATGATAGTCTCCCGAGTTCCTGTGGAATTTCCCCTGTGAGTTTGTTCTCTGATAGGTCTAATGACTCGAGCTCAGTCACATTGGCGAAGGACATTGGGATATGTCCTGTGAATGAGTTGTTTGATAAGTTGAGAGCAATCAATGTTTTCAAGAGACCAATGGATTCAGGAATCTGTCCCTCGAGTTTGTTTCCAGAGAAATCAATGGCGACGTAAAAGTTTAGAATCTTTCCTTGCTCCATGTATAGACCTTTGTATTGCAAATCCAAAGTATCATCATAAGCATACTGAGTATTCGTATAATCTCCCATATACAGCCTCTCCTCATCATTCATCTTGAGTGATGTTGTACTCCAATTCGCAAAGTAATTTGTTGGTAAGATTCCAGTAAATATGTTATGCGATATCTCAAGTATTTGGAGCTTAGGAAATGCGAGCGGGCCTTGATCACCAGGTAGAGACATAGGACCATGAAATCTGTTTGAGCGGAGAATAAGAACTTTCAAACTTGGCAATGCCTTGAGCCAGAAGGGAAATGAGTCGCTGATATTGTTGTGGTCCACATTTAGAAACGTTAGGAAAGAGCAATTTAGGAGAGATCTTGGAAGCTTCCCGGTTAGTTGATTGTATCCAACGTCAAGTGTCCGCGTAAATGCGCCGATATAGAACTCATCTGGAATGTTTCCTTCCAACTTGTTTTTCCGGAGATTCACTATGGTGATATTACTTAGACATGGAGGAACTCCTCCGGTGAATTTGTTGTAGGACAGATCAAGAATCTCCAGAGAGGTTCGGTTACATGTTGACAAAGGAATCTCTCCAGTGAAACTATTGTTCCAAACAGACAAGTCGATGATAGAGACTGGTGGGTTAGGTAATGATCCTTTGAAAGAGTTTAAAGCAATATCCAATATTTGCACCGATGAATTGGTTAAAACATGATCCAATGAACCTTCAAACCCTGTGAATGAATTGTTACTAAGATTCAGCGTGACTAAAAGAGGAAGACTCCATAACCAATCAGGAACATTCCCTTCGATTTTGTTGTTTGAAATATCTAAGATTTCTAACTTCTTTGAGGACTTAAGGAATCTGGGAAATTCACTAATGTTGCATCCTGACAAGAACAAGTAATCCATATTTGGAAATTCGATGTTTGAATTCACACTTGTGGGTGTTAAACTGTTGCCGTTAAGATCAAGGAATAACAAAGATTGGAGAGAAGAGAAAATTGTTAAGTCAATTGGGTGGTTTATGTTTAGGAAAGAGAGGCTAAGTTGCTGGAGATTGACTAACTTCAAAGCTTGATCTAACATCTCTGCTTCAAAATGGTTATTCCCAAGGAGTAAAGTCTCAAACTTAGACGAAGGATTAGGGATTTTAAATGATCCAGTGAGAAGATTTTGACTCAAATCAAGGTAAGTTAATAAAGGCATGGTGGTGAAAAGAGAAGACGGTATAGTTCCAGATAATCGATTATCAGAAAGGTCTAAAAGTGTAAGCTTAGTTAGGTTACGTATAGAGGAAGGAACTTGACCGAGGAAGCCATTAGAGGAGAGCAACAAAACTTTTAGATCCCTGAGTTGACCAAAAGCAGAGGGAGAAGAAGAAGAACCAAAGTTGTTGAAAGAGAGGTTAACGTAACTGTTGGTACCAGGCCTAAAATCCTTAACGGGATCAACAATAATTGGATGGGCCGAACAAATAACCAGGCGAGCTCCATGAAGTTCTTTGGGCCGAGCATACGAAGCCCAGAAGAACGCAGCCGACTAAGCGAGCAACAGACTCGTTCGCCAACCTTCACCATGCTCGCCGGGAATCAAGGAGAAAATCTCGGAGAATCTCGAGAGGATCTACACCCAAAGAACTAGGGCCAAAAGCCTATAAATAGTAGTCCTTAACCTTATAAAGGGATACAAGAAAAGAGAGAGAAAACCCTAGAACCTAGGAACTAGAGAATTATTTGATCTCCATTTGTAACGTATTTACGTCTAATAAAGGTGTCTGATTCAAAGTTCCACGATTTCTTAACTAATGTTGAGTTTCAGCATCAACATTTTGGCGCCCACCGTGGGGCCCGAGTCAAGTTAACCTCAAAGTAAATCTACTGAGCGGCTAAAATGGATCGGTCGAACAATCAGAGTGACGTACCAACGACCTCAAACGCAGGCCAGAGGGGACAACCGTCGAACACCTTGAACACACGAGGACAAACCCTAACCGACCTGCAGCAGATGATGGCAGACCTGGTGGAACAAAGTAATCGACAAACAGATCAAATCCTCGAGAGGCCTAATGCCCAGGATCAACGATTCAATCAACTCCAGGCACAGCTCTCCCGGCAGAACAATCAACAACCTGCTAATCCGCCAACGGACCCGGCAGGGACCAACCAAAACGAACGACAACATGAAAACGTCGAGCACCGAACAGCAGATGAAGAGGAACAGGAAAGCGACGCTCGCCAAGTAACTGACCCAAAGAGCTAGAAGAAATGCACACCCTCCTCGCCGCTCAGCGAGCAGAGCATGCGCGAATGAGGTCTCAAATTCACCGAGCAACTACTTCGGCCCCTGACATCCATAGAGTGGTGGAATCTACGAGACAATCCCCTTTCACCCGGCGGATTCTAACCGCCATAATTAAAGATATAGGAAACATCAAGTTTCCCTCCTATTCAGGAGATTCTGATCCGGTAGCCCACCTAAGGATATTCCGATTCACCGCGGTAAAAGCGCATTACAGCGACAAGGAGAGTGACATAGGACTTTGCAGGATTTTTACCGAAAACCTAACCGGACCAGCGTTAGAGTGGTTCTCCTTGCTAAGGGTCGGATCAATCGAAACTTCGAGCAGCTCACGGAGTGTTTCCTCAAACACTTTTCAATCTTCATACAAAAGCGAACATCCGCTGATAATTTGTTCGCAACCCTCCAGGAGCGCAACGAACCGTTGAAGGATTATCTGGCAAGATTCAAAAAAGTAAGGTCGTCCAGCATAAATATCACCGATGAGGTCGCGATTTGCGCACTCAAGATGGGGCTTTGGCCCAAATCAAATTTTTGACAGGAGCTGTTCGTTCATCCTGTCGAAACCCTCGATGATGCTCTTCACCGAGCAGCTAACTTCATTGACTAGGAAGAAACGAACAGGGCCGAGTTCGAGAAAAGAAATAAGAAAGAGACTCC
>OVBA01004274.1:0-24097 GCA_900406435.1 Lepidium aucheri | reverse complement strand
AAAACATTTTTATAAACTCCCTTATAAATCTTTTTTGGCGGGAAAATTTTTCGTATAACGGAAAAAATTTTGGCGGGAACAAATTTTTTTTTGGCGGGAAGAATTTTTTTTTGGCGGGAAAAGTTTTTTTGGCGGGAAAAAAGTTTATAAAAATATATTAAAATAATAACATAAGGGTATTTTGGTCATTTTTCCATAATGAGGGGCATTTTTTGAAAATATCCAAAAAATGAGGGCAGTAATGAAAATATTCTCCTTTGAGGGGTATTTTTGCAATTCTCCCTAAATTTTATACTTAGTATAAAATAAATATTTATGAATACATTAATTTTAGATTATAAATAAAAATAAAATTTTACAATCATTTTTATATCAGAATTGTGGATACAGATAAATATTTTGTGATATTGATAAATATTTGGAAATTCTATTTTAAATTATATTTTTCTTTAATATATAAATACAAAAAATATTGATCGTTAGATCTGACATGTGGAACAATCCTGTTAATGAGTAGTTTTGAAACATTTTACTTTATATAATAAGATTTAAAATTATAAAAAAGTTTATAATTTGTTTTTCTTATTTTTAATTGTGTGAATTGTTTTTTATGAATATACATACACTAAAATTTTATATTGTTTGTTACGACAATTATATTTTGTTAGGATTCCATTATTAAGAATATAAAATTATTAGTTTTATATGAAAATTCGTATTATAATTATTTTAAAATATTATATTATTTAATTTTATACTTAAAAATAAATTTTTAAGAATATTTTTATTTTGAATTGTAAATAAAAATAATTAGTTACAATCCTTTTTATATTAGGATTGTGATAGAGATACATATTTGTGATAAAGATAAATATTTTAAAAATCTATCTTAAAGTATATTTATCTTCTTATTTTTTAATATATAAATGCAGAAAAAAGTTTGATCGTTGGATCTGACACGTGCAACAATTCTGTTAATGAGTAACTTTGAAATATTCTACTTTATATAATAAGATTTCATGAAAACAAGGTCCAAAAAGCCCAAAATTAGATAGTTTGAGAACTCCACACAACCATTTCTTCGTCTACCATTTGATGTCATTTATGCATGCATCAGCGAAGACCTCTGATATACAGCTTATCATCCATGTGTCTCTAAATCCTGTTTTCTGCATGCAAGTTCCAGTGACGATCCAAACACCAAAAAACGCCAAACTGTAGCAGGAATCTCACCTTCATGTCTCCATTCTCAAATCAATCGTCGTTTTTGAATTTAAAATCAATCCCTCTTTAAGCTCCACCTGCGAAAAACCAACCAAACTCTGACATAGCAAAGAATTACTCCTTCAAAAACCGGTAAGGTCACATGATGGAAAATTGCCAAATCCGTAAAAACGAATCCACAACCGAAACAAACCGGTAGAAGGAAGAAGACATAACTTTATTGAAAAGAAAAATTAAAAAACAAGTGAACAGAACAATAACCGGAGAAACAAACGAGATTGGACTTTGAAGTTGAAACAGCATAGCCATATTAGACTTCACCGTAAAGTTACACTCGCCCTACAACTACAAGCTCCGATCTCTTTGAAAGATTTTTAAACGGAGAAAAGAGACTCAAAGAACCAGAATCACCAGAACAAGGAAAAAAATCTCTCAAGAAGAAAGAAGACCCCTGATTTAGGGTGCATGTCTTTTTTTTTCCTGCTAAATTTATTAAAAAAAGCCTAAAACCCAATTTACAAAGATGCTGATTACACATTAAGGCAACACAGACTAGAAGAGGGGTGGGCCTGTCAAGCACCCCAATACGTACTACACTCGAGAAGCCAGCAACACCTACAAACGATGCCAAATGTTGGCGAAAAGAAGATTCTGCCATGCAGCTCCAGTGAACCGGAAAAGGAGAACACCGAAAAATGCTTTCCAACGTCTCTTCTCTTTGAAATCGGTGTGGTTGTGGCTATGTGGGTTATAACTTCCAGCAAGACTTTGATTCTGAAAAACACTGAACCCAACATAATTAAATCGAAAGTCCCTGCCGTCAAAATACTTTGTGTTGTCGAATCCGAATTATTAGTCCAAATTTCTCACGGTCTCCTTCTCCTTGGCGAAAGCGACAGAGATTTAATTCTCGAAACTGTGAATTTCTCCAATCTTTCAAAATTGAGTTTCTCTATTTTTGGTGATAAAGAAGCTTAAGGAATTAGTCACCAAAAAGATCAACTCCTAATCTAATGTGGTGAAGCGAGATAAACCTAAAACCAACCTACTAAGAAATTAAAAACAAGGAAAAACTGAAAACAACTATTAACAAGACAGCCCGCAACAGAGATCCACATAGTTATTAGTGAAACCAAAAAGTAACTGGCGAACATGACGAACATCAGAAGAAACAAGAACATCCGACGAAAGCTCACACATCTCTGAATGATTAAGATGAGAAAATAGAGATCGAGGTTGTTTTCTTCCTTCATGTTTTAAAATTAGACTTTTTATTTATAAAATGACCCTTTTAATTTTGTTGTTTTATCATTTTATACATAATTAAACTTTCTCTTGATTAAAACTATTAAACCAACCGATTTGGCTTATAAAATTATCGTGAGAGTGCCTCTTTTTTTTCCAACTTAACTCAATTATAACAAGTAAGGTAACCAATGTTGAGGAACATGATCCACAAAAACCCGATTTTGAGCTAGATCCCGTACACGGCGGGCTAGGAAATCGGCTTTGTGGTTAAGCACACGAGGAATAAGGGAAAGAGCAAAAACACGGAAAAGACACCGAAGATGGGAGAAATCTTCTAACAACTCCGCGAACGCTGGCCACCCACCGGGATCTTCCACCATCTTCAGGATGTCAGCACAGTCGACAGCGAACACTACCTCCAAGAAACCAAATGAGGAGAGACTAAGCATAGCTCAGACTAGGGCCTCCAGCTCAGCATGAAGAGGGGACAGGCTTCAGAAAACACCACGAGCTCCAAAACTGACGTGCCCATGACTATCAGAAAAACAATTAATAAAATTTAATTGATGAGAATGCCTCTTCTTAAACAATTAATAAAATTTAAATTAAATAACTTATAATAAAACTAAAGTCTCTTTCAAATAATATGGTATATTATTTAGGTGATGGTATATATCCAACATGGTTCACAATAATGCAAACTATTCACGAGCCAATAGGTCAAAAAAGAAATATCTTGCTAATAGCTAAGCAACAAAAAATTTGTAGGAAAGATGTAGAACATGCTTTTGAAGTTCTCCAATCACGATTTGCAATTGTGAAAGGACCAAGTCGTGTTTAGGAAAAAATGTGATATATGATATAATGACTACATGTATAATTTTGCCTAGCATAATAATTGAAGATGAACGTGATCTTGATGCGCCAATTGAAGTTGGAAGAGAAGTTCTACATTTGGAGGCTGAAATAACGAAATACGAAAATATTCAATTTCAAAATTTTATTGTTCGAGACAAAAGAAAACTCATTTTTCACTTCGAAATGCATTAGTTGATTATATATATGGAAGAAATACAATAATAATGATGTTTAGCAAATGTTTTTGTAATTTGTTTTATCTATTTATGTTATGTAATAAACTTATATGATTTTATAAGAAGTATTTGCATAAAATTTATATATGTTGGTCAAAATATATATTTGAAAAATAGAAAAATATCTTATAAATTAATAATTAAAAAAATTTAAAAGTTATTAAAATATTTATTGTATAAAAAAAACCATTAGAGCAAACCCTCATCTAGTTTGAGAGCATTTCATTATGGTCTTAAAGTTATAATATTTCTTCAATTTTATCGTTTGCTAAATTCAAGTAAATCATGTAAAATTAAAAATAATATATAATATACTCTCAGATATACATTTTCGGATATAGATGGTAAATCTAAAATCAAGAACGATTTGTAATGTTGTTTTGCATAAGAAAAATAAACTTAATCAAATAGATTTGAGACGTGTGAAGCTCTCATTTAACTGATGCATATATTTTTGATTGTAATCCAACACAGTTTCCATATGTTTTCACAAAAACTAACAAGTCAGCTAGAGAGCATTAAGTACAACACACAAGTTGACTTTACATATCAGATACTCAAAAGAAAAGCTATTAATATCATCACTTGCAGATGAATAAACCAAACTCAAGTCAGATCAGTGAGAAAAATTTTCTTTCTCTGTACCTTTTAGAACTAAAGGATGAGCTCTTAGCGGCTAGCTCCAGCGCTTGGCAACAAGCTCGAGAGTGAAGGCACGCCTTGTCTCCTCATTTCCTCTTGAGCTTGCTTCATCTCCTCTGGATCTGTTTACAACACATTTCAGCAAATAATGATTTACTCTCCTTACTATGCAATCCACTAAACGTTTCAAGAGCTTTCATAGCCCATATGATCGGTGATGAGTACTAAAAAACATCGATATGTCAATAATATATAGAAGCAAAGCTCAGAAGATGAATGTGTTTGTTCATTGTGAACTGATAGGTATGTTGTTGTAGAGTGTTTGCATACAAGTCTAGCATACCTATGTTTTCCATCAATTTGGGCATTAAGAATACAACAACAACCATGAATCCCACCATGAGGCCCATCGGACTTTTCACGATTGACATAACGTTGAAAGGCTCTCGAATCTGTAGATTTTTTACATGATCAAATCAGGAAAAGTCAAGATCAAAAGATATAAAAAAGCTCACATGCAACAATCAACCAGATATCACCTCGTAGTATTTCTCTTCACTCAGTGGCTCCAAAACTAGCTCGGTAAGACTCCTCCTGGTTTCTGTAAGTGTTGCTTGAACCTTGCCATGATGACGAGCACTAACATCTACTCGTACCTATATTTGGTTAACCATGAATGCATGAGAACTGGGTTCTTACAAAACTACAGCTTTAGAAACCATTAAACATAGTAATACCCAAAAAGACTTACCGGAGAAAAGAAGTAGCCCATTGCAGATACTTCAATCAAATGAGTCCCAGGAGCCACTTTGTGGCTTTACAATAGGTAAGTCAAGGACCGCAAGTATAAACTTTATGTCTACCAACAATTACACATAAACTAGCTAATACTGAATGACAACTTTTTTTGGCATATATCAAAGGCAAGAATGAAACCAATTATCAGATATTATGAGTCATATTTTCTTGTATCTTACACTGAAAAATAATAAAATTTTCAAGGATCAATAGGATACAAAGTAAAGTATCCATCAGGCCTGAGAAACGTAATATGTTGTCCACCATTGAGTATAACTTTGACATTCGAGAACTTTGTTGTATGACCAATCACGTTGCCTACGAAATAACTTGTAGATCAGTTCTATGTAGTTCAATGTACCATACATTTAGAACATTAAGCAGTAAAAATTCATCATATGAACATCAAAACCTATTACACAGATTTCATAAGCAAACATTCCTTCAGTCGCAGTCCTATTAAAGAGATGATATACTATATAGATTAGGACCTGGTCAATGGATATGTAAGGTAAAATAAGAAAAATATTCATACAACTACGCCTATCAAACCTATGCAGATACAATTCAAGCACCAAAATAACAATCAAAGATCATTGGAAAGATGAGCAGGCATTCATGACATAACGCAGTCCACTATGAAAACTGCAGAACAGCTAAGTATACTTTGATAAAGCTGATATTGACAGTCTCATACTCAGGAAAACTTTAATGCTCTAGATTGTTCAGTCAAATTTCTCAGGATAATGCCAGTGACAAATGGAGGATCCAATAAAATAAGAATTGATTAGATAATTGTCATGACCAGTAACAAAAACTAAGACTTTCAGGAAAAATACAATGCAGAGAAGAACACAAGATCCAAAGAACGAAGTGGGAAAAAGCTGAAGCTTACTTGGTGGAATCTTCACTCTACCAGTAATAGTGTAACTATCCTCAGACCTGTACAATAAACATAGAGAAACATAAGAAATACGGAAACAGATGAGTACAAACTTGGGTTTTTAATTAACCAAAATATCTCGGAATTTTGCAAAATCAAAGGAATGAACTCGCCATGGTTAGTATATCAAATTGGAATCAGAAGCTGCAAAAATTCTCAATTGACTTCGCAGGTAATTTGTATGAACTAGACGACAACTAAAATTAAGATGATTTTACTCAGAAATCAAAGACAAAGAACGATTTATGACCCAGAAGTGTATGGAAGAGAGGAAGCAAAGAAGATCAAGCAAATCTGCAAGACTATGGAGGCGAGAGCGGGACTGGATCTGTTGATCGTCGTCATTGTCTTGGTACGCAGATTCGAAGTAAGCTCGAATACGAGTAGTCAATTCGTAGTCAAATTTCGGCGACGAGGTTAAAGAAGCGAAACAAAAGTTCTAAACGCCTGANTAAACCCCTGAGAAGGCTTTGTTTTTTTTTTTTTTTTTTTTTTTTTTTTTTTTTTTTTGTCAACCACAAATATTAATATGGACCACAAATCTCGTAGGTGGTGGGACTCGATCCCTAGTTGTACATATGCGTCTACCTTTAGTGGACTTACCACCAGCCACTGGACTAAAGACCACTTGTTATTTACTTTTACCTTATTTCCTTCTAAGAAGCAGAAGATTTCGCTTTTTAGTTTTTTTTTCCAGTTTTGGTTGGTAGTTTTTAATTTTGATTTTGGTTTTAACATTTACATTTTAGTTTTTGTTTGCAAAACTTCCAAAAAATAGATTTTTGATTTTTAGATAAATCAATATTGCATTCTTAAAAATTATTTGTTACTGATTTTTTAGGAAAACTAAAAACTAAAAACTTGAAAAAACTATTTGAAATTTTGAAAAATGTTTTTATAAAATTATGATTAGCTAAAATGTTGTTCTTCCAAAATAAAAATCACAAACTAGTTTAAAAACTAGTCCAAATCAAAGCCTTAGAATCTTCTCCCATTTTTATAAGAAAGGATGATAAAGTAATTTTGAAATAGATTTTTTTGGTTTATCATAGTTAATTATGATAAACTTAAGAATAAAGCTGTAATTAATAAACTATTGACAGCGAAGGCAAAGCGACAAGGAGAGAAAAGTTAGGGTTCAGAATGTTGGCCAGCATATAATGATGGAGGAAGTGGTTAGGCAACCTCCGCCAAATGATCCACCGGATAAACAAATGAGTTGGGCTGCAAAGGTTCAGGGAAGTATTGGAGGGGGAATGGTGAACCCAAAGGATGTGTTGTCTGCGGATTATGTGAATGAGAGAGTCACGTTATCTTACCCGAATGGTGAGGATGGTGAGGCGGTTGTTTTAATACCGGCTGATGTGATGACGGTAATGGAGGGTTTGTGGAAACGGTGCATAGTGGTGAAAGTGTTAGGGCGGTCAGTGGCGTTGCTGGTTATGTCTCGCAAGTTGCAAGAGTTATGGAAGCCAAAAGGAGGTATGAATGTTGTAGACTTACCAAAACAATTCTTTTTGGTGCGTTTTAAGGTGGAAGAGGAGTATCTTAATGCTCTAACTAGTGGATCTTGGAGAGTTGGAAGCTATTTGATGGTACAAAATTGGTCTAAAGAGTTTAATCCTAGGTGCGATGACATAACTAGAACTCCGGTATGGATCAGGTTATTGGATATTCCAGTGACAATGTATCATGAAGCATTGATTCTAAAGATAGCTGAAGGCATTGGGAAACCTTTACGTGTGGATCTTACAACTCTCTCATTTGAGCGCGGGAAATATGATAGGGTTTGTATTGAATCTAATGTTCGAATGCCATTGAAGGGCTCGATCATGGTTAATGGTGAACGTTTCTTTGTTGATTATGAGGGATTAGCAACAATATGTTCATGCTATGGAATATATGGACACTTGATCCATGCTTGCCCACAACTAGTAATTGAGAATTCTGCTAAATCGACAATAGGTGGTGTAGGGGAGAAACCCACAGAGAAAGTGGTAAAGGATAGTGTGGTGGACAGTGAAGGCTTTACGACGGTTAGGCGTGGTAGGAGACAACCAGAAAAGTCGATCGCTATGGCCGGAAGAGTATTAATTCTCCAAAGGATAATCCAGGAAAGAATGAGATTAGAGTATCTACCTCGAAAGAAAAGGAAAGAAATCCCGTAACTAGTCCACAGATTTTTGGGAGGAATATCTCTAATATCCCGTTAATGGTGGGTTCGAATAAGGTCAATTAATCTAATAAATTCAGCATGCTTCAATCAAGTGTTGTTGAGGACACGCAACAGATTGATGACGTGAGGGAGGAGAATGATAAGGAAAATTTGAATAGGCCACTTCAGAAGACTTCTATCTCATTGAATTCTTATAATGGACCTATGGAAAGGGTTCAGAACTTTTTTAGAGATGCACTTAAAGAGAAGAATTTAAATGGGTCAGGATTGACACATAAATTCAAAGCATTAAAGCAAAAGCCCAAGATAACTCCTAATAGACATTCACGTGGTTTGGTTTTTTGTTCAACAAGAGAAGAAGTCGAATTATCATCAACTGGGAAGAGGTTACGTACAGAAAAAGAAATAGTTGGGAGGGTTCATGACTTTGGGAATTATTCAAAAGAGTCAATGGATTTGGAAGGTGTTGTAAGGAATGAAGGGATAGCAAGTCAAGTGGGAGTTTTGGATTTGATGGCTCTGTTGTCAAACATGGGCAAGTCTCTGAGTATTGTCGATACGGGAGCTAAGGTCAGAGGGTGAGGATTCTGTTCAGGCCTGATGGTTCACCCCGGTGATTTGGTGTTCTTCTCTTTTTGTAATGATGATGATGATGAATCTCATGTTTTGGAATTGTCGGGAGGCTAACAAACCCACTATAAGACGTTCTATACGGTATATGCTTAAACGTTTCCCGACCAATATTCTTGCTATTTTCGAGACTCATGTGGGAGGAGATGCTGCAAGATGTATTTGTCATGGACTAGGTTTTGATAATTCTTTTAGAATGGATGCGGAGGGTCATCGTGGTGGTATATGGTTGCTTTGGAAGAAGGAAATTGGTACGGTTACAATTTTAAGTTCGAATGAACAATTTATTCATGCGAAGCTGACTTCTGGTGATGATTGTGTGATAGCTGTTTATGCAGCGCCTTCTAGTTCACGACGAGCTGGGTTATGGCAATTACTAAATGATGCAATTGCTCTTGTTGATAGACCTCTACTTGGTGGTGAAGATTTTAATACCATAGTGAGAGTGGATGAGAGAAGTGGTGGTAATGGTCAGCTCTCATTGGACTCAGTTGACTTTGGGAATTGGATTAATAGGAACTCTCTTATTGACATGATTTTCCAAGGTTCGAGATTTACTTGGTCTCGCGGTAGAAATACGAATTCATTTGTTACGAAACGTTTGAATCGCTTTCTTTGCTGTGCTCATGCTCAGCTTAAGTGGTAAGAAGCATTTGTGCGACATCTACCTATGCTTTCATTGGATCACATTCCGTTGTATTTACAGCTTGTAACAGACAGAACTTGTGACCCGTCATGATGTCCATTCCGCTTTGAAGCTGCCTGGATTCAGCATCATGGGTTCAAGGATCTGATTCGACATTCATGGAACTCAAATATTTCTACGCCCCAAGCTTTGGTTAAGCTCCAATCTGCTTTACGCAAATGGAATCAAGATGTGTTAAGAAGAAAAAAGCAAATCTACTTATCGAATTGCAACTTGTTCGAGACAATATCATTGCTTCTCCGTCGGATGCTTTATTTGAGGAAGAGTTTGCCTTAATTCAGGCTTTGGATAATGTTCTTAAACAGGAGGAAATGATTTGGTTCCAGAAGTCTAGGGAAAAATGGATTGTTGAAGGGGATCGAAACACATCTTTTTTCCACACTAGTACTATAATACGAAGAAAACGTATTCATATTGACATGCTTAGGGATGATGATGGGCATTGGATTATGGAACCAAAAGAACTAGAGGATCTGGTTGTCAATTATTATTCACGGTTGTATTCTACTCGAGATTTAAATGAAGTTGTTGAGAAGTTACCGAGCAATGGTTTTGTAGGTTTTACTAATGATGAATCAGCTGAGTTGGAGAAACCTTTCACAGCTCTTGAAGTGGAGGTTTCTATGCGGAGTATGAGTAATTTTAAGGCCTCGGGACCTGATGGGTATCAACGCGTGTTCTACAAGTCTTGCTGGGATATTGTAGGGACCTCGCTGATCAGGTTTGTGTTGGATTTTTTTGAGTCTAGTGAGATTCCACCTGGAACTAATGATGCTCTTGTTGCTTTAATCCCGAAGATGGATAAACCAGAACAAATTTCTCAGTATCGGCCTATTAGTTTATGTAACGTCTTATTTAAAATCATAACTAAGGCAATGGTTGGACGTATGAAGAAGATTATATCAAAGCTAATAGGACCAGCTCAATCCAGTTTTTTTCCCGGACGTTTAAGCACGGATAATATCATTATAGTCCAAGAAACAGTCCATTCTATGCGAAAAAGCAGGGTAAGAAAGGGTGGATGTTACTTAAATTGGATCTTGAGAAAGCATATGATAGAATTCGTTGGGATTTCTTAGAGGACACATTGAAGGCTGCGGGATTTTCTGAGAAATGGGTTAATTGGATCATGAAGCTAGTGTGTGGACCGAGGATGAACATTCTTTTGAATTGTGAGAAGATAATGGCTTTTTGACCTGAACGAGGACTTTGACAAGGTGATCCCCTCTCACCTTATTTTTTTGTTCTGTGTCTTGAACGTCTTTGTCACCTTATAGAGACATCTGTTGCGGAGAAGAGGTGGAAACCGATTTCTCTCTCGTGAGGAGGACCGACTTTATCTCACATTTGTTTTGCGGATGATCTTATCCTTTTTGCGGAGGCCTCGCTGTCTCAAATCCAAATTATAAGGACAGTCCTGGAACATTTTTGTGAAGCCTCTGGACAGAAAATTAGTCTTGACAAGTCAAAGATTTTATTTTCCAAGAATGTTCCTCGTGATATTGCAAGAGAGATTAGTAGTCTCAGTGGAATTCAGATTACACAGGATTTGGGAAAGTATTTGGGTCTTCCACTTCTCCATAAAATAATAAATCGTGAAACTTTTAATTCGGTAGTTGAGCGAGTCGCTTCAAAATTATCAGGATGGAAGGGACGGTGTTTGAGCATGGCGGGAAGGTTAACACTAAAAAACTCGGTCCTCCAGTCCATTCCGATTCATTCAATGGCTTCAGCTCCATTGCCATTATCAACACATAAAGCTCTAAATAAGCTCTCTCGGTCCTTTTTATGGAGTAGCACAAGCACGCAACGGAAGCAGCACCTAGTTAATTGGTCCACGGTTTGTAAAAGCAAATGTTTGGGTGGGCTTGGTGTTCGCAAATCACACGACATGAACACGGCTCTATTGGATAAAGTTGGGTTGGAGATTGATTGAGGATAAATCAAGTTTATGGGCTAAGTTAATAAGATCGAAGTATGGTGTTAAAGGCTATGGTGATTGGAGTTGGTTGCAGCCTAAATCAACATGGTCTCCTATTTGGCGAGGCATTTGTTCAAGTATTGTACAAATTGTTTTACCGGAATTGAAGTGGATTGTTGGAGATGGTCATGTAATCAATTTTTGGCATGACAAGTGGTTACTTAATGATAGTTTGGCCGATATTGCTTCTCGAAGTATACCTGAAAATCTACGTGGAAGCAAAGTAAGAGATATGTGGATGCATGGAAGGGGTTGGAACATACAGAACATAGAGCCATTTGTTCCACGTGAGGTGTGCTTACGCCTTGATTCTTTTGTTGTTGATGTCATAACAGGTGCGAAGGATCGTGTATGTTGGGGTTTAAGTAGTAATGGCATGTTCACAGTGAGTAGCGCCTATGATCTACTTACTTTTTCACCTATCGCCACGCAACGTATGAGCTTGTTCTTAGATCGGATATGGTCTTTACATGCTCCACAATGTGTTCGTATCTTCTTATGGCTTGGTTCTCATCAAGCTCTTATGACAAATGTTGAGAGGGAGAGAAGACACTTATGTGACTCAGCAATTTGTCAGGTTTGTAAAGCTGGGTTCGAGACAATTCTTCATGTGTTAAGGGATTGTGGTGCAATGAAAGGTCTTTCGAAACGGTTACTGCCACGACATAAGTGGACTATATTTTTCCAACAATCCCTGTTAGAGTGGCTATATACTAATTTGGGAGAGAACCTTGAGGCTTTTAACTATCCATGGAAGGTTTTTTTTTCGATTACATGTTGGTGGGGATGGAAATGGCGTTGTGAAAATGTTTTTGGAAGCAAGCACACTTGCAGGGACCGAGTTCTCTTTGTTAAATCGAAAGCGGAGGAAGTTCACCAAAGTTTCTTGCGGGTTAAGTCTAAAAATGGTGGAGATGGAAGGTCTCGAATAACTCGACGAGTTTGTTGGAAACCGCCATCAGAGGGTTGGTATCGCTTAAATACTGATGGGGTCTCGCGGGGCTCTTCGAATTTTGCTGTAGCTGGAAGAGTGATAAGAGACCAAGCTGGTCAATGGTGTTGCGGGTTTGCCTTTTATATTGGTATATGTCCTGCTCCTTTGGCTGAACTTTGGGGTCTTTATTATGGTTTTTACATTGCTTGGGAGATGGGAATAACAAGACTAGAGGTTGAGCTTGATTCTTTAATGGTTGTGGATTTTCTTACGAAAGGAGTTGGTGATTCTCATCCCCTTTCATTCCTAGTATGATTGTGCTACGGCTTTGTTGCGAAGGACTGGATTGTCCGTTTTTCTCATGTGTATAAGGAGGCCAATAGTCTTGCAGACGGATTGGCGAACTATGCTTTCTCTTTACCTTTTGGTTTTCATAGATTAGAGTGTGCTCCGGAGTGTGTGGAGTCGATTTTGTTAGCTGATATTTCTGGTTGTATCGAACATAGACAAGTTTCGACATAATTTTTTAAGTTATGAATAAAGTTTTGGGAGGGTTTTTCCTCCCATTTTATGACCAAAAAAAAATTATGATAAACTTAAACTATATCCGACAAGAAAGAAATGACCTAGTTGGTTTATCTTTGATCTATTTTTAATAAGAAGTGGTGAGTTCGAATCTCACACCTTATCAATCCAATTAATTATTGTCAACAAATAAATACTTGAACTAGGCCTGGACATTCGGGTACCCGATCGGGTTTGGGTTGGATATTTTGAGTTTTCGGCACCCAAAGTTTACTTATATAAGACATATTCGAGTATTTTTGCGGGTTTGGATCGGCATCTGATATTAAAATTTGGATTCATTTCAGGTTTGGTTCTTGTATCGTAAATCATCCTATTTCGGTTCGGGTCGGGTTCGGATATCCAAATTTTTTGATTAATTCTTTAATCTAAATATTTCTAGAAAAAATTAAAAAATTCTTAAAAACCCATAATTTATTCAAATTTTTTTTTTGATATTTTAGTTTTTTAGTTATTCTGATTTTAAATTGACTAATATATTTAGATTTATATTTGTAATTTTGAATACTTAAAAGTATATATAAATATATTATATATTTCAGGTATTTTGGGTACCCATTCAAATTTGGGATTTTTTCCAATCGGGTTTGGGTACTTATATTCACATAATATAAAATCTATTTGGGTATTTTGCATATTTTGCTTTGATTCAGTTTTGGATATTTCTGGTCGGGTTCGGATTTGGGTTTCGAGTATTATAAAAGATATGTGACAAATATTTGACAAAGTGACACATATGTTCTACAATCTGAGATGGCTTGGAGAGTTCACGGTTAATTTGTCACATATGTTCTATAGTCTCTTGAACTATATCTGAATATTTGAATGTATACACATAGTATAAGAGATATGAATATATTTTCTTTTTTCCATTAGTACTAATTTCCTAATATTTGATGTTTTAAACTATTTAGTATTTATACACTCTGCGATTTTTATTACCTCCTCCTCTCGTTGATAGGGGCAGGGAGTATACACTCTGGATCAAGTTTATTGATGCCGGATATTTTTCAAGCATCTTTTGGATCTGCTATAGATGACGATTACATCTCACCTCTTATCAATTTCTTCCTTGGTCATTTGGATTTGGCTTGATGAAAGTCACAATTGAAGTCTCATTTGAAGCTGATTTACTCTGATTTTCCTTCTTGAAGTTTTCTAGCTCAGTCCAAGTGCAATCTGAGGCAGATCTCGATTCCTACTCAGGTCGATGGTTGCATGCAAAGGAGGCTTTGGCTTTTAGATCCTTAAACTACTTAAAATTGAAGGCAATCAAGATCTGTTCACTTTTGATATCCAAGGAAGAAAATCTGACGGGGACCTGGCTAAAAGACTAAATGGATCGATCTGAAGGAAAATCAATTCGTAAAGCAAGATCTACAATTAATTTACCTGATCAGAACATAACTTACGGAGAAGAATCACACCTTTCTCTGAATGTGCACATGACTATTAATAGAAGAAGTTTGACTGAGAATTCCAACTAAGGAGTTGCTTTTCTCTGCACATTGAATTTGCATGAACTTTGTAACAGGATTGGACTCCTAAATCCCCGGCTAAATAGAGAATGATGATGTTGAATTAAAGAGTTTGCTTTACCTGCTTCTGCTTAACATCTGATTAGATACTCTAGACTTGAGATGCATCACAATTGATCTTTGCAATGCAATAGACCAACATAACTCGATCCAACACAGTTACTAGAAGTTGTTTCATAATTAACTCCAAACCAAGAATATTTGGAAGAAGTATCAAATGATTAAATGGCTTGGAAGACAGCACAACATTAACTGTACTTCCAAGCAGTGAGATCAGCTACAATAAACTATAATTCCACAAAACAGCGATCGAGCAGTTTTATATGGGGCGTAGAGACGATGATGTGTACATTCCCTATTACGCCTATTATAGCACGGAAGAGATGAGCAGATTAAGCTTGGTGGAAAGACCTCTGAACTATGCGGAGCAGGATTTGGTGGCTATGGCGACTGATCTACCGAGAGGATGGCGGATGGAAACTAGAGTGTATAGGAGAATAATTGACCATGATTATGTTCAATTCCTTTTCTCCTCAGAAATTTACCTCATCTCCATTATGCGCCATCAACCTATGGCTTACAATGGGTGGATTGTCCTTTTACAGAGGTGGGAACCCATTGACGCTACTCTTTACTTCCGCTCATTGCCAGTTTGGATCCAGATCCATGATCTCCCACTGCAGTACGCATCACCGATGACAACCAGACTGATTGCTCGAGCAGTAAGAGAAGTGATTGAAGTCAATGTACAGAACAACTCAGTGACAAGAGCCACTACCATATGCGCTAAGATCAGAATTGATCCGTTTGCTAGATTGAAGGTTTTTTAAGCCTATAAGATTCCAAAATGGGGAACAATTGCATGTGTTTTTCCACTACGAAGGAATCACCAAATTTTGTTTGAATTGTCAGAAACTCACTCATGACAACACGATGTGCTCCTATGTTCCCACATCAGCAGATTATTTGCTTGAGACAGAAGGAAACGAAAACCCGCAGGACACTTCCTTTGTAGCTCTGTCTCCAATGGAGTTTCAGCCGATGGAAGCCACAGCCACAACAACAATGGCTCCAGCACAATCAACAAGGCATCTCTCTTAGACTACTGCTAATATTGCTGATGGTATTACGACTATTTGGGACACAGTTAGAGAAATTAGGCTTAACAACGAAGACTTCACAAGATTCACGGCGGAAATGGAATTGGATTTGGCTACGACTTCAGCGCAAGAGGAGATTGTCTTTTTGGTTAACAGAGAAACCAAGAGGAAAAGGTACCCTGACATGGATGAGGATTCAGGATTTAAGCCCCCAAGATCGTTTTAGTTGAGTTTGGAGGAGGAAGATCGATTGAACCATACATCTTTTAATTTATAGCCATTACTCTAGTACTTTTGGTAATAGTTTGATTAAACTCTTGAATATCTAAGTTTGAATATTTTGTGTTTGTTACGAACTTTGAGTATCGTTAAACCAAACTCCATGTTTTGGTTTAATCACCAGCAAAAGTTCTGTTTTCGTTGGATATTATTCCTATTAATGTGAGATTTCCGTTTAAAAAAAACTATTTAGTATTTTGTGTGCTGGATTTATATTTTTTAAATATCTTTTGATATGATTAGTTGTACAATGTTTTATTAGATATTTAGTATTAAATAGCCTTGGAGTTGCTTTGTTATTTTCTTCTCCTTGGCTATCGGATAAAAGATCACAATTCATTGGATTATAATCTTCATCTAGTGATCCCTCTTTTTTTGTTTTCCTACTGTATTTAGTCAGCTTTAAGTGTGATATTTATCATATTAATATATTTTAGGGAAAATTTCATAGATACCCACTTTAAGAATTTAATTTTATGGAGTAGTCCCTTTTTAAAACCTTCAAAATAATACACCTTTTAGTTAAAACCCTTTTGTTAAAACGGGTTAGAATGGGTTTGGTGTTGAATTACAAAAATGACCCTTGCAATGCTTAGACTAATGAATAACAAATGATGGACAACATACAAATTTCACTAACTTCAAAAAGAATGGGCCGATTATAATGAATGGGCCAACATACAGATTTCGGCTAAACATACAGACTTGTTATCAAAAAGCTAGGTGGACATATGTGATGTAGAGTAGACATAAGTGGTGATGGACATCGAAGTTAGGATATAGTGGAGATGTTAGATTAGATTCTTGCAGGTGGTTCGGTTGTGTCCAGAGCCCATGCATTGGCTGCACTTTTGGTTCCTAGTAGAGCGCACCATCTGAAAAACATGAGAGATGACCAAATTGAGTGGAAATGAATTGTAAAAAGTAGATAGAAGAAGAGATTATAGAACATGTGGGACAAACTAACCCTGAACGCTCTTCTAGACAGGATTCTTTGTTTATGAGGTTTGCGTGCAGGCCAGCGAGTTCGAGGTGGATTAATAATAGTGTGTTTTATGGACAACGACATATGAGTGTCTTGTCCATTAGTAACATGAGCGATGGAGGCTTCATACAAATCATACCAATACCGTGATACTACAAAGACAAAACATGTAAGGGAGGGAAACTACTTACTTTACTGGGTTGGGTGAGTCTTTTTCATCGTCGTTGATGAAATCAAGAGCTTATGGGATGTTCTTATAATTGTCCCATATAGGATTATTGGCCTGATTGGAGAGTACAACATCTTCTGTGGGGACAATAGAGGAATGAACATCAAATATGGGCACATCCTTGCAAGACGTGTCCATAACGTTCTCTTGCTCAACATCGTGAGTGTGGTCTTGATCACTAAGGGACTGGAATACAAGCGTGTGGACATTGGCTGTAATAGGCTCTAAACCAACATGAGATTTTGCTGAAGGATGGACATCTTCGGGAGGGGGGAGACATCTTCGTTTACAACTTCAATGGGGACATCGTCAGTGTGGACAAAATGAACGTTAGAATGGGGACATTGGCTGTAACAGGAGCTAAACTAGTATGAGATGCATCATTAACAGAGCCTTCAAAAAACAAGGTCATCGTTTGTGTGCATGTCTTGATTCTGGGGAGTTTATACAAGAATTTTTGATTATGAGTATTATGGATGGTGCTCTCCTCCTCGATAACGTGTTCTGAACCTGCGCCGTCTGCAAGGTTGTCATCAAGTGCAGATTTGACCGGAGATGGAGAAATAATGTTTACATCACTATGGGGGACATATTGTGTAGGGGCATCTAGTGAGGAGGCAGAACTAGTTGTGGACAAATTGTGCTTGGCAATAACCCTTGCAAACTTGGCTTTCATGAAGTTAGTAATGGAACTGCTCTAAATAACAAAGAGCTCATGAACTTTATCTTCAACACACTTCATAATGAATTCGTGGTCAGAGCATCCAAGCTGGAATGTGGCTGTAGCACGAATCCTACCACCTGTTTTGGAAGACACCGGGGGACACAACATTGGAAGTCCTGAGTAACCACCACGCCACATGATCTTGGTGAAAGTAAAATTATCATCAATAAGACTCATTAGGTAGTCGACACCATGATCGCTTGCTTTGTCTGCCCATGATATATCATCCTCACATGGGCCTCTAAGAATGGGGGTTAGGATAAGCTGCATAAAAAATGGTGGTTAATAAGGAAAGGGAGAAAAAAACTATGATTGGGGCATTTAGAAAGAGGTGCTTATGCCGGGGTTTTGCTCACAAGAAAGGATGTTCCCATTGTGGAAAGAGTTTAGAGCAGTAAGCCACATGATGGAGTGGTTAGAGAATGTGGTTCCATCATCAGCATGTGGCAAATGATCGCAAAGTATGGGGACAGTTTCCAGAAAAAGTAGTTGGAACGCAAGTGTGAACCCATGACAAGTTGTGTGGGTTTGGTGATGTTTGGCGACAAGAGTATTAGGGGGCTTGACTCTGGAACCTACTTTGATCATCCTTAAAGTCATTCGAAAAGAGTGACGGCCCCACTGGAATGCCTCAAAGATGTTGAGGTACTTAACCATCTCAGCTACTTCAACAGAGGCTTTCACCGGCTGGGAATTACAAATTAAAATACCTTCCACAATTACAATTAGTGCCAATCTTAAGACCCTTAAGCGAGGCATCCTCTTCTCCTTGGGGAGCTTCTTGGCTTTCTTGAGCCAGTCAACTAATTCTTGAATAGTAACAAATGTTTGGTTATCTATGATGCAAAATATGACATGGTAAGCACGGTGAAATGGTGTTAGAAGTTGAATCATGCTAAAAGTATAGTAAAGGTGAAAGGAAAAGTAGAAATAAAGGTATGTGGACCTATCAAAGTGTTCCAGTATGGCTCTGCTCCAATGGTTGGAGATGCCAAATCATCAAGACCATCAGGGTATGGTCCGCATTGCAGGCCGGTAAGGATCCCAAATTCACGAAGGGAGAAGCGTATGGGATGACCACCAAAACACGAACCACATTTTGTTTCTTTTCTTTGTAACCAGAGAACGACATAAAAAGTTGTGGACAAGCTTGCTTGATAAAGAAGCACGACAAACAGGATGATCAAAAAGCGGACCAAAACAAACACATTAGCTAGGCCTAGGAGGTACTCCGTCTTGAAATATGAATGAATCCTTCCCCTCAGCAGGGTATCTATCTGTAGCGAAGAGGTTAGTAGGTAGCAAATTCGAATTGAATACTCGGTCTACGGACTTGGATTATAAGCTGTTTCGGGTTCTAGGCGCCATGACTCTGTGAGATATCAGAGAAAGACATATGTAAGATTTACATCCACATACATAGTGAATGGGTTTATGGTGGACAAACTTTGAATAATGTCCATGAAACTTAAATGGACATCTTGACGATGAACATAAGAGCCTAATATGAACAAAAAAGATGTGTAGTGTTGTTGATAAAGGTTGTCCCCAATAACCCGTGGACATTTCTGTTAATCACGTTCCTATTCTATAATGTATTTAGAAATCGCAGAAAAGGTTTTATGTAGTGTATGATGGACAAAACATGAGATAGTGACAAAACAGTGGGGGTTACACCATCGCTGTGTAGCAGAAAACGGTGGGAGTTCCAACATTGGGCACACTAGGATAAACGAAGGTAGGGTTAAGAAGAAAAAAAGTAACAAAAAACTTACACTAGGTTTTTGAAATACTAGGGAATCAGAGAGATATGGAGTCTATGAATGGTCCATGCGAAATCTGATGTTGAGTTGTCGATTAAAGAGGCTTGGAGTTGACGATTGAAAAAATGATGATGATGGGACGGGTGCTTTAAAGTGGTGAGACAACGACAATGGAGAAACGGGAGAGGAATTGAGCGAAGAAAAAGTATGAAATGGTGGTGGGAGAGGAACAGTCAAGATGAAGAAAGATAGATGGAGGAACGATGGTGGAAGTAGAAAAGCCAAGAGGAAGAGATTGAGAGTGATAGTTTTTGGGCCGTTAATAGTTTAGAAACTATTCAGTTTCTTAGAATGAAAGGATAGTCATTAAGATGGAGTGAAAAGATGAGAGAGATTATAAAAGGATTATTTTTAGAATGTTGAAAAAAGTGGGTAGTGTGGGTGATAAAAACTGAAAAGGGTTATTGTGTGCAATTATTTTTAGATTTTACTTTACTGTCGTCTTGAACTTCGTTAGAGCGTTTCAATTTCTTTGAAGAAGAGTAGTCTTTAGGAAAGCCATCAGGTTTGTTTAAACTCAGATGAATGTGAATTCTTGTCTCCACTTCCACAGTCTCGTTTCAACGTTTTGCTTTTCTGGAATCGGAGATTGTAATATTTCCTGTGTGGTTATCTTATGGAACAGATTCCTTAGCTCCATGTGAATAACTTTTGAGCTCTGCATTGTCTTTCTCCTTTGGTACATGCATTGCCTCGAGCTTGTTATGAGTGAAGGTTGATCCATATTGATCAATGTGGTGAGATATAGGCCCTCTATCTCCACGTCCCACTTGCTTAGTCCTTCCATTGTCCAGTGTTCTCTACAGATCCTTTGTAACTTTGATTACAATCAGATTATTTCTCATGGTGATCGAATCTTCAACCTCCACCTCTCTGTTTTCATGCTTCATAAGTATTTTGCATGTTGACACATCGTGATTAATGTAGTTACAGTAACTAATACAATTTTCTTGGAGGCGACCATACTTGATCTTTATCAGCGTCCCCACACCATTTTCGAACTCTACTACTGTTTTTGTTATCAGGCCTTCATAACATTGACTTCCACCGGAATCTTAGCACCATCTACATCAATTTCAAGGACCCTACTTAACTACTCACTGATAGTTTGAAAAACCATCTCTATTGCTAGTTCAGTTGGGACTTTTGAGATTCTTGCCCACGTCACCAAGGTTGAGGGATAGTCCTCTGTAGCTCTAGGCTTCCATTTGGCTAAGGTTATCATCCAACTGTTGAAATGTGTTGCTCCTAACCTCATGACATCCTCCATGTCCTTCTCATATTTGAAGGTGAATTGAATTTGGCCAAAGTCGAGATCTGTTTCCATTACTTTTTTTTCCATGCACCATAAGTAAATATTCCTTGTTCAGCTGGTTTTTAATTCCTGAATTGTACTATCATAAGAGTATAAAAATGGAATATGATTTGCAACAACTAATTTCAACAAAGAATTACGTTTTTATTAAGAATTTCTTTTCTACAAAAGACAATCCTAGTAATCGACTAGTTTTCAACCTATCAATCTAAAAACTACTTTAACAAAACCGATAACCTAACACCAAAACAATCAACGAGATTCTCACAAACTTTTTTAATGCCTAAGTTTGTGAGTCTCGGTTTACAATTGAGATCTCTTTTATACTAAAGGGCTCATTTGTTAGTTTCCTTATTTTTCGGATCCTAGCTAGATTTTCTCCAAATCCTCCTTATCAAGTTCTTCTTCTTGATAAGCCTTATCACATATTTGAATTCTTTATCTCAACCTCCTCTCCAAGTCACGTGTTTCTCTCTTGTTATCCACAAGTTTAAGTCACGTGATGTCCAACTTCTTCAATCTCTCCCTTTTTGACTTGAGGTGATAACTAAGCTCAAAACCTGTCATTTTCAATCACTTGATATAACTTGTTGTTTCTGACAACAGTTTGATAGTTAGGAACAAGAGGAGAAAAAAAAACATTCTAATATTCAGATTCAAAATACAACCCAAAAGATGTAAAGTGAGTTATCAAACAGAAGATAAAAAGGAATTGAAAAGCTAAGTTTTTATCAGCCGAAACAACAAAGAAAGAGCCACAGGTTGGCAAAAATATTGAGCTAAATAGTAGCTCCCCCTAGAGATTTACTCCCCCTTAATCAGATAGATCAACACACTCTTGATCAAAATCCTTGAGCTTTACTCCCCCTGCTTAATATCACACAAGTAAAAAAACAACATTCGAATGTCAAAGAACAAGTTAAGAAACACTGACCTTTGAGCACATTTTTGCACAAATGTGTAATTTCCTCAGACATAACAAGGATCGTTTCCAGCAACTCCTTGATCGTATACGATTCCTCCATCACTGAGGTCTTCGCTTTCTCTTTCTGCTTCTTGACTTTGGACTTTTCACTTGGTACTGAAGTAATTGCCACTGGTACTTCATGTTGACAGGCAAGCAGACGAGTGAGGAGCAATGGGTACGACAAATACAGCTTAAACTTGGAGTCTTTTGTCGATGCAGCAACCTTCTTGACTTGACTGAAGATGAACTTACCCAGATTGAATGGAATTATGGTCCCGATCTTGTAAGCAAGTTGGAGTCTCAAGATATTGACATAACCCTCATTTGATGTTGGAAGCCAGTTTGTGCAGCAGAAAGTATAAAGCTGAGAGTAGAGCTTCACCATATGTGCTTTCTTGACTTTGTTCTGATTCTTTATCACTCCTCCAGTGACTGTTTCTGCTATATCTTCAGACAAAATCCCCTCTAGCTTCTGAGGATTCGAGCAATCAATCACATTTGGAGATCCTAATACCTCATTAATCTTTTCAGCAGAGATTTCATACTCATACCCTCTCAGAAACACATTCCAAGACTCACTCTCTTGTGCGTGATACGGCATGTTTGCCCAAAGCTCAAACAGGACATCAGTTGAGTAATCAACTAACGTATCTAAAGATTCAAACAGACCTAAGTCTTTGAGAAATTGAACTAATTCTGTTTCTTGATCCTCAAAAGTATACGCATGCTCAACTATAAATCTTTCACTAGAAGAGGAATAGAGCTTGTACCTTCGGTAAGCATCTGAAGAACTAAAAACCTTCTGATCAAAATCTGCGTCTGGCGACTGAGCTGAAGTCTCTGCCTTGCCGGTACGGCGGGTTTTACGATTCATAGAACCTACATCATCAACCAATCGACGCTTGCGACTTGTTCGCAGATCCATGCTCTTTGAAATCGAAGCTTTCGAGACGGAGATCACTTCAATCTCTTCTTCATCTTCAACAACTGCATTTACGTGATCTCCCTACGCTGTGGGGTTGAACTCTGGAATCTGTAGAGGAATATCCATCTTCGATTTCATCTCTAGGTCTTGGAGTTCTTCTCCTATATTGTGAATCCAGGAAGTCACATCGTGCATTGGCAACTGAACAGTTTGCGCTGGTGACTCCTCGCTTCTCTCACCCTCTTTTCCAATAGCTGCATGTGACGATTTGTAGGGTCGAATTGATGACGGAGAGCTTTCCCTAAGATTGCGATTCTCTGAGTTCTCCTTTGCATCAACCTCCATCTTCTGAACCCCTGAATCTTGAACCGCTTCTTCACGAATAACATTTGGTGGAAGTCGCAAACCCCTGGGCCGATACAGCACAATCGCTCATTCCTGATTTGTTGCGTATTGGATGATATCTCTCAGAGATAGACCAGTCGTCGTAATTTCTTGAATCCCTTCCATCGATATCCTCTGAAACCCTAATTTTTGACAGGCGGAGAGAGAGTTCTTTATCTTTTCTTTAGTTTCTATTGACTGTTGCACTTCCTGCTCTCAGAAATAGCGCCTTTTATCCTCGACAGACAACCTCTTGAGTATGTGGGCCTTTATTGCAAACAAACAAAATAGAAGAGTTTTTCTAATTCTTTCGAATTGAACCGTTAGTACTCACAAGTAATAGATTAAACATCAACTACTTGATACACATCAACCCTTCGATAACGAATTTGTTCAGGAGTCATGAATTCACTTGAGGGACCCAGATTAAACTCAACCATATGAGCACAGAGATTTACAATCAAATTAAATTCAAGTGAGCACATATTCACAAATTTTAAAGATCGTTTATCACACTTCTGAATTAAGTTTACCTCTGCATGAACAGACTTTGTGTAATACCCACACTCGGTAAATCCGCAAACACACGAGGTGTGGTACGTGAGTGCGATATGAACGGACGAGCCAAACTAGGACAGNGTACGAACGGACGAGCCAAACTAGGACATTTGGTTTAGACGAGTTGAGAAAAGGCATTGGAAGCCTAAGGAATGAGAAAGAGCATGAAAAACCATGGAAAATAGGCTAAGGAAGGATTTTAGAACAAGATTGGATTTTTCGGACAGCTTGGTCGGATCGGACTGATCTGGTCGGATCGGACTGCTTGGTCGGATTTGGACAGCTTGGTCAGATTTGGACAGCTTGGTC
>OVBA01004273.1:0-24104 GCA_900406435.1 Lepidium aucheri | reverse complement strand
TTAGTTAGATTCCGAAAAAATAGGAAACAACTAAAGAGCTCTTTCATTATAGAGATCTCATTTGTAAATCGAGACATACGAATTTTACNTCATTATAGAGATCTCATTTGTAAATCGAGACATACGAATTTTACGCTTAAGAAAAGTTTGTGAGAATCTCGTCAATTGTTTTTGAAGTTAGGTTATCGGTTTTGTTAGAGTAGTTTTTAGATCGATAGATTGATAGCTAGTCGATTGCAAAGATTGTCTTTTGTAAAAAAAGAATTCTTAATAAAACGTAATTCTCAGTTGATTTCAGTTGTTGTCATTCACATTCCATTTTCAATATATATATATATATATATGATTAACCAAAACGATTAAAGTTCTTGATCCATATTATTTTATTTAAAAACTTTATTTTGGGACTGAAACCAGCTTTTAGAACATTTCCAACAAAAAAACTTCATTTTGAGAGAACCTATGTTCAAATGAGAGTTTGAAGGTGAAGGTGGATAAGTCCAATAATGGATCTTTAACTCAAGCCTTAAATCAGTTAGTGATTTGGATTATAATCTTCAATATTGATAAAAATTTGTAAATAAGTATAAAAATACATTCAAAATATTAGTACATGCTAATTTAAATTTATATGTATAATTTAAACTTAACTATTTGACCAAACTCAAATATGCGGCTTGGACCTCAAATTTTGAAGGTTTATGAGTTTTTCGGAATTTGCATTAAAAATTCAACGGCTTATTAAAGATGTTCTCATGCTCAACCCTTTTTTTTCTATAGAAGAAAACAAAAGTTCAACAGTTTTTTAAAAAAAAATTAGAAAACCAAATGAACTATTTTAAGCATATATTTAGCAGGCGATATGTCACAAGAGACAACAATATCTTTGATGGAATCATGTATATTCACATCATATTTTTCATTTTAGACATATGTAACTTTTATGTTTAAAATATTAATTCAAATAAAATGTGATGGTTTTCTTCCGTCAACAATTGGATCCACAAAAGTCATTTGAATCTTATACTTAACCACTTGATATTATACAACAATCATATACTTAATTAGACCCATTTTTACAAATAAAATGGGTAATTAATAATATGATTTATCTTTTTTCATTAATGTTATAATTTTATTATTATTAAAAAATTTATCTGAGCGAAAAGAAAAAAAAATAGAAGAGAGAGTGTAGAGAAAGTCTCATCTCTAAGGATAAATATATGTTACAAAAATAAGTTGTTTTTTTCTATCTAAGCGGTTTAATTATCTAACTTAGATAATATAATTTTGTTTTAATTATAAAATATTATAGGTTTTAGAGCAATTCCATTGGTGGATCTTAGTGGGGTTCTTATATTTTTTATGATTAAAAAAATATTAAATGGGTAATAATATGTCTTATTAGAGAGTCTTTAGAATTTTTAAGAACCTTCTACGTGTCAAGCAGATATTGGAAGATTTGTTTTGACAAAAAAAATTTAAGTGTAGGGGTCTCATTTGCCGGTTCCAACTTTTGCAAAAAATATTTTTCCTCTTCATTCTCTCTTCTACGATGGCCATGACAATTTGGAGTGGAGCCCCAAAATCTTCCAATCGACGGCCACTGCCGCCTCTTCCTCGCTTCTTCCTTCTGTATCTTTCAACAATCTCTCCTCCAGAAATGTCTCCCCTCTCTGCTTCTCCGTCCAAAATCTCAACTGATCTAGGGTTTTAATGAGCGTTTGTGCTGGATCTCGGCCAGGTAACTTTAATTCCTCTCTTCTTTAAGGGTCTCTTCTTTAATGGATCACAACTCACTGTATTGCCTTTGCCTCGGTAAAAATTTCAACTACAATTTTTGTTCAAGGATTCACATTTTAGTGACTTAATTTGATTTTAATTGTCATTCCTCCGAATCCAGATCAAAATGCAACAAAACTTGGAACCACAAGACACAGAAATATGTGATGAATTTCCAATATCTCAGGGAGCACAAGCCATAGCAATGGGAAAAGAAGCTTAGAGTGTTGCAGCATCTGCAGAGTTGTATAAGAAAGGTAAAGGTAGATTGGGGTTTGTTCTGTTTTGTTGAAATCTTTTTGTTTGTTTCTCCACTTTGTGAATAAATAAAACATTTGGTGACTTTTAGATATGATCTTCTGGACATTTGCGTTAACCGACCAAAAGAGAAGCTTGATTCCACAGTCATTAGCCAGGTGTGATTCTGTAGTCATTCTTTAATGTTGGGTCCTTTGTATTTGAATAGCTCTGGACTTATTCCTTTCTGTTGCTGAAGTCTAATCTTCACCACCTGAGAGGTTTAATGAAATGAATCAAAACTTATATAACCATAAAAGATTCATATAGAACTAGATGTATATATATGATTGGCGTGAAGTTGTGTTTTGCTTAAACGATAACAACACATTTATCTTCCATGAAACTAGTCAAAGACTAAAAATGCTACATCTACTTAATGTCAAAGACTGAAATATCTCTTATTTCAAGTTAATTGTGCCCTTACTGGAACATATATTTAAACCTTGTTCAATCATAGTCCATGTGGTTTGCCTTTAGTGATTCTTGTTGGTGTATTCTTGTCCAGATAACATTGAGTTGGAAACTAATATTAGTTGAATTTTCGAATTCATTCTTATGTTTGTTCTTCATTTTGATAATTCTTTTGATCTGAACGTCTCTTTTCTTATCTTCCTTATGTTAACTCTTCTCTCTTGCACGAATTGATTGGTTTTTCGGACGTGATAGGATGCTTGAGAAGGCCTTGCAGATAGAAATTTGGCACCTTTATTTGACAATGATTGGCATTTCCTCTTACTTGATGGTTGAGATAATTCTAGCTTCTAGGTTTGATTTTGATAGGTTTGATCCTTCATATTAGTGCAATCAATGGTGAAATATTGAGTGATTGTATGTGTGTGTTTTCAGATACATTTTGTGCATTTAGTTAGTAGGTAAGGAAAGGTAAGGCTCACCAAATGGTGTTCACCTTATTCACAGAAGAAAAGATCTAAGGTATGCATGCCAATTCATTGAGCTCGTTAAGACCCTTCTATTCGTAGCATACATTTGACCCAACATGGGAAATATGCTATGGATAGGTTATACGTGAATTCAGTAGAGTGATTCTGAATCGAGGTCACAAGCTCTGCAATTCGTGGAATGGAGAGGACACAAAGTTGTTTACAAAAGATATGCAAGCATGTACTTCTGCATTTCCATTAATCAGGATAATGAGTTAGAAATCCTTGTGATAATTCATCACTATGTTGAGATTCTCGATCAGTATTTTGGAAGTGTTAGTATAGAAAAACACCTGAAACCTCTACTTCCACTTATGTTTTCTTTTAAGCTTGTAAGAGTATCATGATTTTGACCCAGAATTGCTTTATCTGTGTGTTCTTCAGGTGTGTTGTTCTTCAGGTGTGTGAACTCGATTTGATTGTTTAGCCTAATGAACAGAATAAAACTACATAAGCAAAAAAAAAAAAAATTTAAGAACCCCATTTGGAGTTCTACCATTGGAACCCAAAAATTTTTAAAATCCATAGTGGAGTTTTTAATTTTTTTAAATTATTATTTATATTAAAAAATGTTAAGAAACCCTAATGAATTTCTATAGTTGGAGATGGTTATATCCTAGTATTAACTTAAAGTTACAAATAGTTAACAGGAGAAATATATATATTTTTCTGCTTTGTGGTTCTTAAATCTCTTTCTCTTTCTTTTTCTTCCACAGACTCATAACTTTACTTATTAACTCTTTCTATATTAACACATCTTATCTCAAAACATAATTTACTCTTTAGACTTCCCACTACCCATTTTAATTCCCTCTTCAAGACAATATTCTCTCCTTCACAAAGAAGACTCTCCTCTCTTTCTTATTTCACATAATAAACTTTTATGTTCGCAAAGTAACTTCAATATATAAAACTAAGTCCTAGCTATTAGAGAGAGAGAGTTAAAAATGGCCAAGATTGGAGGTATTCTAGTTTGCTTAGTCATCGTAGGCTTAGATATAGGTGCTGCAATCCTCGGAATCCAAGCAGAAGTTGCCCAAAATCAGGTATTATAATCATTCTTTATATAAACTTTTCTGAAGTCTTATGCAAATTTGTTTATATTATGTGTAAGGATGCACATATATATGCTAAAACGTTTTGGTGTTGGAAATGTAAATGCAGGTGAAGCACATGAGGCTATGGTTATTTGAGTGCAGAGAGCCTAGCCAGGACGCGTTCAGGCTCGGTCTAGGTGCAGCCGCGATATTGGTAATGGCTCATGTCCTCCTAAACTTGGTTGGAGGCTGTCTTTGTATTTGCTCTCAAGACGAGTTTGAAAGATCCTCTACCACTAGACAAATCTCCATGGCTTGTCTCGTCCTCACTTGGTATGTTAATGCAAATTATCTTGGGGCTAATAAGTAATAAAAATTGTTGATCTAAAACGAATATAACACGTGGCGGGATTCGATTGGATGGTGTAATCATAAACAGGATCGTATTTGCTGTTGGATTTGGGAGTGTAGTGATTGGGACGATGGCTAATAGCAAGTCAAGATCCTCTTGTGGATTCACACATCATCATTTTCTCTCCATCGGAGGGATTTTGTGTTTCCTTCATGCCCTTTTCAGTGTCGCTTATTACGTTTCTGCCACTGCGACCAAAAGTGAAGGTGCAAAGTGACAAACTCTCACGATAAATGATGCAACAGGTGGGTCCTTGTCCTTGACTATATTCCAGTACTGAATCAATATATAAATATTCGTTTCACTTCTTTCAAAGTCACTTTTGTAATTTGGAAAGCTGTGTCAATTTAAGAAAATGAGAAGCTTTTTGTGTCACGCTCTGTCTATCATGCATGTGGGGTTAAACTTAACTATTGATAGTGACGCTTTGTGGAATCTTTTCTTTGCTTCAGCTCTTAGTATTAATTCTCTCACTCACACACACACACACACACCTATTTAGGATTAATTATTTACTTTATATTTATCATATACATCAAATTTACATAATTTATCTCTGAGGAATATTACAAGTTTATAGATACTTCCGAAGAAAATTTGTCTAGGACTTGTTCCTTAAAAATGTGTTTCGCAATAGAGACAGAACACTTTCAAAGGGTCTAATACTCATGTCTGTCTCTTCCATCCATGGAAATAGATCAATTGGTTCTGTTTCTTCCATAAGCCTCTCCAAGGATTCATCTTTTGTTGATCTTTCCATTGGTAACAGCTCGTGATTGTACATTTTAGGCTCTGAACAATACTCCTGAAACATTAAACAAAACATACAACTTTGAAAAAACAATGTTAAATAAATCTTGAAGCAAAGAATATACAATCTGAAATAGAGTTACTTGGTTGGCGTGCATTCGTTTCACGAACATCTTAAACGTTGAGAAACTCGGTTCGCTCAGAAGTTTATCAGATAACCGGAGATATGTAAACCCAAACATTCTCGGTTTACCATCTAGGTTGATCCCATTAGGTCTTGCGTTTAGTATAATCTGATTATATCCATTTCTATCGTATCTCGGAAGTGCGTTTTCGCCTGCAACTTCGATCCCTTCTCTCCATCCACAGCTCAAAACCTTCAAAACTCAACCATTACCAAAATCAGTCTCAAGTAATTTCACAAATACAAAAGTAGTCAATTTGCTTACTTGTTGTACAAGTTCTTGAGGACCACTCTTAGCTCTTGTTGGCTGCTCTGTGTTCCTCATCTCTAGACAAGTGAAATTCAATATAGCATGATGTCTACGCATCATTTTCGCTATCGCACGATACCCATCTCTGTTTCTCAGATTGTAATAACCTGCTGTAAGTTCAGCAGCATGACTTTCAGACTTGTACCACCAATGGATTCCGGAGACCTGAAAAATCAAAGAAGATTATATATTGATACAACCATGTATATATTGATCATGTTTCTAATGCATTTTACATTAATTGTACAAATATTTGATTTACTTTTGCTGCTAATTTGAGCTTACACCCACTAAACACTTTATTAGCTTCATCAAGAATCTGATCACCATGGAGAAGTAACTTTCTGGAGTACCATGACAAGAAGAATTTTCCTTCTTTCTTCAGGTAAGTCCCATTTGAATACTCGAAAAACTCGGTTTCCTCTGGAATATTGTTGTATTCGCCTGCGTTTTCTGGAAGTTTCCATTCTGGTTGCCCAATTCTCTTAACTTCTTCTTCATAGTCTGATCTTAGATACTTATCATAACACTGTGCGATTGAGGGAAAACATAATTATGACAAGAAGTCATTTACTTGAAATTTCCAAAACCATTAAGTTTCTTACTTGAAATTCTCCAATTCCCGGGAAAACCCATCCTTGAGTCTCATTGTAAGAAGGATATCTAAGTTCTCCAGCAGGACCAAGCCCTACTTCAATGTCTATTATAACTCCAGAGCTAATGAAATCTTCCATGTTGTTTCTAAAGCTCTTCATGTAGTCTCTGTACATCTAGAAACAGATCAGAGATTAAACAGAAACCGATTTTTCATGATTTGTCCCTTTGATTCAAGAGTTTATCATATACCTCAACAGCTGTTCTTCCTCTGAAAAGAGACAAGTTATCAACAGACAGAGACAGACACTCTTTGTTTCTATTACCACTCTTGTTCGTATAGAAGATATCTGGATTTGAATCTCCGATTTCAAGTACCCATTTTGGTATTGGGATGTTAACATCGTCTCCTATGTTCCCTCCACATCTATGAAACGACATTATAGCTTGTAGTGTCAGTCCAACGCTTTGTACGATCTCAAACAAGTTTCTGTAAGCACTCCATTGGTACTGCTTTGGCCCTTTTGATTCAACGATTCCCCACCATACATCAACCATAACTCCATCTACTTGATTCTGTTTCAGTTTCTTTAGCTGTTTCTTCAGATTCTCTTCGTTTTCTAGAACGTTATCATTAGTGATGACTCCAAGTTGGAGCATGACATAGACAGGAACATAGTTGGCCAACATTTTGTCGTCATACGTCGTCGAATCTAACTCTTCCACCTGTGATTTCATGGTTCATGGTTCGAAAACACAAAACCAGAGAGTAATTTAGCAGAGTTTTAAGGATTATTGTCATAGCTAACCTTTGGCTCTGTTGTAGAAGAACCAGTGGCTTGAGGCGTTCTTATAGATCCATCTTTGATTGAGAATCTCCATTGGACTCGTTGTTTGCTTTCTTCAATCCTAACAAAAGTGGAAGATCCTTTGTGGAGATTTCTTCCGTTGATAAGATTAGGGTTCATCATTCCTAACACGCTTGTCATGGTACCTTGCACTTGAAGGAACTAGAAATATTCTCTACTGGATCAGAAATATTTTTCTGTGATATTAATTTGCTCATTTTCTGGCGCGTTCGTATGCTATCAACAAAACGTGGCCATGATTTTATTTCCCAATTGTTTTTGTTCTTTTTGTCTTTTTTGTTGAGTCACGTTTCTATTCCAGATTTTGATATGGATAATTAGTTAAAACAGTGGTAGAAAATTGTAAAATTATTAAAATAATACTTATATTTTAAGATTATTTAAATAATGTTGAATTTTTTTTTTTAAAACAAGTTTGCCTTTTTTTAACTTTGTAAAAAATAAAATATTTACAAAAATACCATTAATGAAATCTGCAACGCCAAAAAATAAATCTGCAAGTAATAACTTTGCAACACATAGCATATTTAATATTTGTTTGCAGATATATTTTGCTTTATGTAGATTTATTCTATTTTGGCAAATTTATTTTGGATGTGTAGTAGATTTTTTTCCTATATGTAGATTTAAATTTGTTCGCATATTTTATTTCATATGCCAGATTTGTTTTGCAGATTTTATGTCCTATGCTGAAGATATGTTTTATGTCGGAAGATTTATTTTCATTTTGTAAATTTTATGTTCAGTGTTGCAGATTTATTTCGAATTGGTAGAGCTATTTTAGTAGATTTATTTTGTTGTGTTGCAAATTTATATTTAAATTGTAGATTTATTGTTAGTTAGCAGATTTGTTTTCATATGTTGAAGATTTGTTTTAAAATTGGTAAATTTGTTCTCGCAGATTTTATGGTCAGTGTGACAGAGTTATTTTTATTTTGTAGATTTATTGTTGAAGTGTCATAGATATTTCTGTCTAAATGTGTATACGTAATATAATGTTTTTTTTGGGAAAACTTTTGGTGCATTAAATTAAAAATATTGTAGCAAAAGCTGCATAATACAAGCAATATAGAACGCCCCACATAAGAGAATCTAATTAAACTTAACCATATGATTAATAATTGGCCCATTTACGGTCCATTTGGCAAATGAAGAGTCTTCGTATTCATTAGTCTTCTTCGATAACAGAGATGGATTAGACGATGGAGAACCAAAGTTGCAGAGTAAGGCTTGCTTCACGGCAGTTCTGGTCACGGAATGCAGAGATTCGATTTTTGATTGTGTTTCTGATAAGCAAGACCAATGTTTCGACGGGTCTGTGATGGTGCCGATGGAGTCTCTCGTTTCTTTCCCTCCATAGCTCATAGATTGTTGTATGCCAAATTAATAGCAGTAGGTACTTCATTCTCTTATTTCCTGTGTACCCAATAAGTGTTTGGAGAAGCGGCTCCCAATCTGAGCTTGAGTTCGCCAATGGAGATTGATGGACCAGAAGTTTCCAGAGCTTGTTTGAGAAGGGACAGGAAAAGAAGATATGATCTCTTGATTCAGGGTTTGTGCAACAAAGGAGACACGAAGGGTCAGCTTGTATTCCCCAGCTAAGTAAACGATCACGAGTTGGACACCTGTTGAGCAACACAAGCCATGTGAGTATTGAAAATCTTGAAATACCTCTTTTCATCCACACAACTTTGTGCCAAGTAACTGGTTGAAAATCTGGCATTAGCTCTTTGTATATTAGTCCTCAACAGAACTCTAGTCTCCCTTTTCCTTGGATGCACCAAATTGAAGAGTCTGGGGCATTTGAAAGAGATATGATGGATAAAGCTTGATAAATTAGTTCAAAGCTGTTGCTGCGTGCCGATGGAAGAGACCATCCTCCATTCCTCCACTGAGAGTTAACCGATGTAGTGATGGGAATTCCAGATTGCGATGGGCCTAGGGGACCAGTAATATCAATGAAAGGGCCAATTGAAGTCTATGGATCATGCCAGAATTTTGTGTTTTCCCCATTGCCAGGTACCATTGTAATCCACTTTAAGGCATGTGGTCTTAATTTGAGAAGTTGCTTGAATAGCCAAGAGTGTGATTGCAGTGGTTTAATTTCCCAGAAGCTCTTTCTTTTTAGGATTGTAGCACGAACCCAAGCCATCCAAATGGATTCTTTCCTGAAGAATAACATCCAGAGAAGCTTAAGTGCAGTTGTCTTGTTCCAAATCATTAAGTTCCTCAAGCCTAGCCCTCCCACTTCTTTATTTTTTGATACATTCTCCCAAGCTACTTTAGCATAGTGTTTTCCTTCTAAATTCCCTTTCCAAAGGAAAGCACTGCACATTGAATTAATCAGCTTTATGCATTTCTTAGGTATAATGAAAGCTGAGAACCAAAAGTTGATGATTCCTGAGATCACTGAGTTGAGGAGCTGAAGTCTGCCTGCAAGTGAGAGGTACTTTGTCGTCCACGATTCGAACTTTGATTTAATCTTCTGTAGCAGCGGTTCACAGTTAAGGATAGATAATTTTTTAGAGTACAGAGACAAACCCAAATATCTTATAGGTAGAGTTCCTTGGGGGATTTTTGAAATTGATGCGATGTGATCTATTCCTGCAGGGGGTACGCCGGATGGGAAGAAGCATGATTTGGCAGGACTGATAGCAAGTCCGGACAGGCTTTGAAACTCATTGAGAATTGAAAGGATTTCCAGAATAGAGGAGTCTTGGCCATCTAAGAAGATCAGCAGATCGTCTGCAAAACACAAATGGGTGAGCTGGGCTTGTTTACATTTTAGATGATACCCAAATCTTCCCTGAGCTGCAGCAGAGTTTAGCATATGAGACAGGTAATTCATAACAATCCCAAACAGTTAGGGTGATAGAGGATCACCCTGCCTAAGACCTTTAGTTCCGTTGAAAAACCCATGGAGAGAACCATTGATACCAACTGAGTAAGATGTAGAGGAGACACATTGATTAATCCAATTGATGAATTGTGCAGGGAGATTGTGAGCTTGTAGACAGCAAAGTAGGAAGTCCCAGCGTATTGAATCGAAGGCTTTTGCTATGTTAATCATTATGGTGATACAAGGCTTGCTCTTGTTTAGGTGATATCCATTAACAATGTCTGAAGCTAGGAGACAGTTTTCAAGCAGTTGTCTTCCTTTGATAAAGGCAGATTGATTGGGGAGGATTATCTTTGGAAGGTAAGGCTTTAGTCTAGCAACGAGGAGTTTAGATATGACTTTGTAGAGGGTGTTGCAACAAGATATAGGTCTGTAGTCTTTGATGATTGTAGCTCCTGCAAATTTTGGGATGAGAGTAAGGATTGTCGCATTTGTTGCTGCAGGCATGAATGAGTGAGTGAAGAACTTTGAAATGGCATATGTTACTTACTCTCCAACCGTCTCCCATGCTGCCATGTAGAACCCGGAGGTATACCCATCAGGTCCAGGGCTTTTGTTAGGATTAAGTTTGAACATTGCCTTTTTTTATTTCCAATGGTAGTGGCCTAGTTGATGCAGTAATCCTTTCTTGGGCAGATAATTTGTACAGTGTAGGCCGGGCGATGTGTTCCACTGAGAGAGTTCTCGGGGGCGTCTAGGTACCCAAAATATATCTGAAATGACTGACTGCAAGATGACCCATATGATATGCCATGACAGCCACAACCCCATTTATGCTTTCAAGAGAGTGGATTGCATTAAACGCGTTTCGAGCTACTGTAATTTTATGGAAAAAGCTTGAATTTTGATCACCACATGCTAGCTAGTTAATCCGAGATCTTTGTCGGAGGTACGACTCCTCAATTTCTTTTAGCTTTGATAGTTTCTCAATACAGTCTTGTTCACGTTCGAAGTTGGTTCGGTTTGGATGCTGCAACCCCTGAACCTGCACATTTTTCAACAAACTGTTAGCCTCACTAACTCTCTTTTGTATCTCTGAGAAGTTGTTTTTGTTTAATGATTTCAGTTCTCTCTTCAGTTGGTTCTTCTTAAAGCTCAGGGAGTTTAGAGAATAGTCCTCAGTTTCAGAGTGAATCCAAGCAGCGGAAACCGTGGGTAAGAAGTTTGGGTGGGATGTTAGGAAGTTGAAAAACTTAAAAGGCTTAGTGCCAGCTGGGGCTGTAACGGGTGAGAGGGAAACTAGTGCTGGGCAGTGGTCAGAAAATTCAGAAGCTTGAAAAGAGGTAAGACTGGTAGGGTAAGATGCAAGCCAATGCTCGTTTATAAGGACTCTATCTAGCTTCTTTGCAACTGGGTTTAGAGGTTGTTTGTTTGACCAGCTGAAAGGTGGCCCATGGAATCTCATATCCCTAACTTCCAAGGCATCAAGGCAAGACTTAAAATCAATCATGGGAGAGATGAAGGAATTTAGGTCTGGTGAAGAATGCTCTGCTGGGTGTAGTATCTCATTGAAGTCACCTCCAAGAATCCATGGTTGGCCGGCTATATTGTGTTGAGAATGGGATTGTCTAAGGTCTTCCCATAGTTGGACCCTTTCTGCTGCGGTATTCCTGGTATAGACTGCTGTAAATATGATTGGAGAGCATCTTGGGTGAGATATCTTACAGGTCACCAGCTGTTCAGTTTTGTGAAGTACAGTCAGCGAGAATGGAGCTTTCGAAATTATAATGATTCTACCATTGTCATCCTCCGAGTGATTAGAGGTAAAGTGCCATTGATGGCATAACCGATCCATAATATTGTTCAGTTGAGATTCTTTGATGTGGGTTTCTAGTAGAGCTCCAAAAAATATGTTATTAGATAACCGCCAGTTAATAAAAGACTGGTGCTTGTTAGAGTTGTTTATACCTCTAACATTCCAAAAAAAAAGTGTTTATAGGCATAAAAGGGGTTAGCATTGGGGCACCCCTGGAGGCAGGGGAGGACCCTTTATTGGGGTAAGATTAGCTTCAGCTGAAAATGAGGGAGTAGAAAGAGGTTGGTTTGGGATGAGTGGGGAGGAGACATCCATTGGAGAAGGGGAATTGGTCTGATGGGTAGGTGATTTAGAGGGGGAGATGGCAGGAATCAAAGACTCTTCTTGCATGGGGTCAAAAAGTGGACGTTTTTTTGATGTGTTGGGCGGAGGTTGGGTAGGAAGGACAAGGAGATGGATAATTTGGGATACCATATGGTTGGACGGGGTAGATGATGAGGTAGGAAAACCAATGGCATTTTCTGGTGGTACAACAACTTTTTTAGGACTGGAAATAGAGTCAACAGCCTTGCCTTGTGCCGGGACAGACCTAATCTGAGAGTTAGCCTGAGGCAAAGTTGGGACAGCAGAAGCTGATGTGTTTATTTTGGTTTCTGGAGTTGGCTGTGATGGATTGATATGGTCTGATTGCATTGTTTTTGTTTTTACAGGTGCCCATTTTGCAGATGGACAGCGAGATTGGAGGTGGCCCATTTCTTTACAGATTATGCACATTGGGGGAGTCCATGGGTAACTTACTGACAAGGAGCTTATGGAACCATCTTCCCTCTGGAATTCCACTTTTGATGGCAATGTTTTGGTACAGTCCACTCGAACTTTCACGTGTGCAACATCAAGATTGCTCAATCTAATTGTAGAATCATCAGTTTCCACAGGTTCTCCAAGTAACCCTGCAACAAAGCTGAGTCCCTGCTGATGGAATAGATCAAGAGGAAGGCCTCGGATATGAGCCCATAGGGGTATGGAAGTTTGCGAAGGTGGTTTAATGGCTAGGTCAGGTGTCCATTGCGCAACATAAAACATGGTGGTTCCAATGTACCAGATTTCTTGTTCGACTATCTTGAGTCTAGTTAGAGCATTAGGTATTCGCACCATCATAGTCCGCTGAGCCGGTTTCAGATGGAATTCTACCTTGTGCCCTCTGCCCCAGATGTGGGACAAAACACTTTGAATCTGAGAGTAGGAGGGCGTTTTACCCATGAACACACCAACTATGAAGTCTTTATGAAGCTCAGCTCCTTTCTTAAAAACAGAGTCTGGGATGGTAACTCTTGGTGTACCTTGTGGCGAAACGTAAACTGGGGCTAACCTTTTAAGAGATTTATCTGTGTCTTCACTGACTTTGGAGGCCCAAGAATGGGAGGAGGGTTTGTAGGAAAGAGGAGGATTGGTTGAGGTATCAGTCTGCTTATGAGATTCCGGGAGGAGGATTTGGTTGACTGATATTCCGTTTAATGCAGCTATGACAGCATTACTCGTGAGGTTTGGATTTACGGCTTCGTGAGAGGGAGCTGGGTGTGTTGCCACAGTAGTATCCGAGTTTTGTTGCATCTCAACAGTAGTAACATGTGGAACAATTGTTCCCACCAGTTTAAGGTTCTGTTTTTTGTCTCGTATATCTTTTCCTTTAAGATCAGGTGAAGTTACTGAAGTATTTTTGTCTTGTTTCTTGACAGAAATAGTGTGTAAAGGACCAGTTGGGCTCTTTGAAGAGGAACTGGAAATATCTGTAGCTTTAGGAGCAACAGTAGTTGGTTTGAAGAGGCCGATGGAGGTGGAAGGAGATGGAGGAAGGGGGGGGAAATGGGTGAGGGAAAGGTCAGGGATGGGAGGTGGGTCAGGCGGTTGCCGGAGCGAGATGTCTCCGGCCATGGGAACAGCGGTGGCTGAAACAAGGGTTTACACAGAAACCAAGGAGCAGAAGACGAAGAGAGAGAGATTTTCTCTTTTGTGTGCATTATGGTTATATTACGTAATATAATATTGTAGATTTGTTTTAGGTCTCATGGATTTATTTTCTGTTTTTAACCTATAAATGCAAATGTGTATCCAAATTACAAAACTAAATGCAAGCACTCTGTTCTACATGACACAACACAATCATAACAAGGTACAACATAAATACATCATGGCACGATACGTCTAATCAATGGCAGCTTCAACACCAAAAGATCTCTTTACAGTGTATGTTAGAGAGAGCCAAATGAAACGGTACATAGTTCCAGTCTCATACTTGAACAAACATTCATTTCAAGCCTTGTTGAGTAAAAATCCGAACAAGTTTTTGGTTTTTGAATAACCAATGAGCGGCTTGACCATCCCTTGTCCAAAAGATACTTTTATCACCATCACCTCTCAGCTTCGTTAGATCCACTTCACATGTATCTTACATCTTTTAGATTATTAGATTTAGAAGATATCTAGAACCAATATAATTCTCACAACAGGTCGTTCCTATTTGTTGACAAAAATACAAAGATTATATGTGGCTTACGAATCTGTGTGTATCAGAGTATATATTATAATACTATTAGTTTGTATCACAAGTCATTCATGCCTGGTCTATAAGTTATCCAGGATTTGTACAAAATCCACACAATATGACGTCCGTACAAACCACATTCGGAATAGGCTAATTTAAAGACAAGGAAGTGTTGGGGCTATTTCTACATTAGAGTTCGGTCCATAAGCTCACAAGGAAGAAGAATAAATATCTTATTCAAGCTTAACCGACCGTTGGAGTTTAAGGAAACCCGTGACTCTCTTTTCGCAAAGACCGAGAGATGTCACTTTCGGGTCACTCTCTCTTTTCATCAATCCCGAGCAACGATCGGCTCCTTAGTGGATACCAACTAGGTTTAGCCACCCTTTCCATTGTTGTATGTCGCCTATATAAAGGCATAAACCTCTTTTTAACCACACAACATGAAATGAATTAAATCTCTTTCATATTTTCTCTCTCGGCTCCATACTTTTCTCTCTCAAACTTCCGTATATTTTCTTCTAAAACTAACATGGTATCAGAGCAAGCGGTCTAGCTTTTGCTCTATTCACTTCATCTCTAATCTTTCCTCACTCTAATCTACATTCTCACCGATCAGTTTTCGTTTTACCCTCATATTCTCTCTTTACCCGGTAGATAATAGCATTACCCATCAGATAATAGAAAAACCGCCATGGAAGCTCTCAAACCACTCGTTGTTCATGTTCCCAACTACCTTCTTTGGTCCTGAACCGTGAAAACCATCCTATGTGGGCATGGGCTATGGGAACACATTGAACATGGCGCCGCACCAAACCAAGTCACCACTGTGGACGGGAATCAAGTGGTAGTCACCGGAGATGCAAGCAAGTGATTCCAAGAAGACCAAGTGGTGATGGCAATCATCCACAGCTCCTTAGATGGACCGATCCATGAGTTGTACTCCTATTGCGAAAATGCCAAGGAGTTATGGGAAACTCTCAAGAAGGTGTTCGGGAACATCTCCAACTACACCCGGGTGTTCGAAGTCCAAAAGGCCATGAACAACTTCATCTAAGAAGACATTGAGTTCACCTCTCACTTCAGGAAATAGTGGTCCCTAAGGGCTGAACTTGAGATGTTGAGACCCGTCACCACCGATCCGGAAATACTCTACAAACAGCGTGAAGAAGACCGGGTGTTTAGCCACCTCTTAACTCTCAGCCCAAGGTACAATAATCTGATTGCACACATCCTTAGGGATGACAAACTTCCAGACCTTGATGAAGTGTGTGCATAGATCCAAAAGGAGAAAGGTAGTCTTGGTCTCTTTGGTGGTCGTGGAGAGCTAGTCACGGCAATCCTTTCCAGCGCACACCTAGTAAAGGGAAGGGGACTCTATCAGGATCTTATGAATCTAAAGATCTCAAAATTGAAGAACGGACTCTTTTGTTTTGCTCGCCCAATTCTGGGGATCGGGCGGGCCCAATGAAGAAGCATTATATCCCAGAGATGGAATGGGAATTGGAGGGAAGTATTTCTGTCCTTTTTACTTCTTATTATTCTTATACCACTGAGCTAATAGCCCGTCGTGCAGGCCTCCTGCAAGCCCAGAGCGTTGCCTCCCTTCTATTGCATAACCTAAAAAGGAGCTCTTGTTTTGGGGTGCCTTATTCCATGCCTATGAAGTTGTTTTGGAGTTTACAAACCATCGAAGAAGAAGAATTTGTTTTGTGACCATTGCAAGAAAAAAGGTCACACAAAGGACAAGTGATGGATCCTTCATCCTCACCTTAAACCCACCAAGTTCAAGGAAGCACAAGCCAACACCGTAAAAGAAGATGGCGAGCCAAGTCAAGCGGAAACCACCACCGTTGGACCTTCTCCAATGGATGTAGACAATGGACTAGCTCATGCAGCCGCTATCCAAAATGCCGAAAGGCGCTTCAACCTTGATGCTTTCATCAAGTCACTCACAAGTCTCAAAGAATCCGGTAACTCATTTTGAATATTCAAAAACCCAAGACCCTTAGTTGTTGATTCGGGTGCATCTCCTAATATGATTTGTGACTCGAATATTTTACACAACATAAAACCTACAATGGGCAATGTTTCAATAGCAAACAGCCATAAGATTTCGTTAAAAGGTATTGATGATTTGGAAATCTTTAGCAAAAAGAGCAAAGCCTTTTATTTACTGAAATTTACATCAAAATCTTCTTTTGGTCCATAAGACCACTAATGATCTAAAATGCAAAACTATCTTTGGTCCTAATGATGTACAATTTCAGGATATTGAGACCGGATCCATACTTGGACAAGGAGTGACCCAAGGAGGACTATATGTGCTTGAAAACACAAAGAAATCGTTAAATCTATCCAATGCTTTTAATTCTGTAGTTTCTAGTAATGAAAATGCCATTTGGCACGCTAGATTAGGGCATCCTCATAGTAGAGCTTTTAACTTGATGTTGCCAAGTAGTTTCTTTGATAATGTAGAATGTGAAGCATGTATTCTTGAGAAACATTGCAGGTCCGTGTTTCTCAAGTCTTCTACAATCTATGAAAAATACTTTGAATTAGTTCACTCGGAAGTTTGGTGTTCACCTTGCTTATCTAGAGACAATCAAAAGTATTTTGTCACATTTATAGATGAAAAATAAAAGTTTACTTGGCTAACTCTTCTTCCATCTAAAAACCGAGTCTTTGAAGTATTTTTCAACTTTCACACATGTGACTAACCATTATAAATGTCATGTGAAGAGCTTGCACTCGGATAATAGAGGGGAATACACAAGTCAAATGTTCAAAGGATACCTTGCAAAGCACAGAATCGAGCACCAAACAAGTTGTCCTTATACCCCACAACAAAATGGTATGACGGAAAGGAAGAGTAGACATCTTATAGAAGTTGCAAGATCCATGATGTTTCACACCAATGTACCCAAACGGTTTTGGAGTGATGTCGTGATGACTGCATGCTACTTGATCAGCCGAACTTCCACAAAAGTTCTCAAGGATAAATCTCCATATGAGGTACTCAACAACTCAATACCATCATTTAGTCACTTACAAGTTTTTGGTTGTGTATGTTTTGTATTAGTACCCGAAAAATCGAGAAACAAGCTATAGGATAAGAGTACAAGATGCATGTTCATTGGCTACTCAACAACCCAAAAAGGATACAAATGTTACAATCCGATCACAAGAAAGGTCATGATCTCAAGGGATGTGAAGTTCATAGAAACCAAAGGATATCATGATGTCAAGAGTTGTAATGAGCTAAAGGACTTAGCTAACACTCCATCAGACCGAGCCCAAACTGTTAGGCTTATCCTAGAAGGCCTAAGACAAACAGACGGACCAAGTGGAGAAGCGTGTGGATCAGACCGGAACGTAAATTATGAAGGAGATCACGAACCAGACGTACCGCAAGGCAATCCGGAGAGACCGAGAGAAGAATTGGCGGTACGAACCGGACAGCCGGATCACGAATAAACTCATCAATCGGAAAGCAAATCGGATGAACGATCCGATCCACAAATCTGCAATCTGGAAGACAATACAACAAGCGATCCAAACCAAAATCATGAGGCCGATCAAGACTTCCTCCACCACCACTAAGATGAAGTACAAGGATCTGAAAAGATCTCTCAAATTGGATCAACACTCGGGTCTACTATAACAACCAAGCCGTTGCTCATCTGACCCAAGTCACATGCTCATTTGCAAACTACCCACAAGAGCATCAAGCCTTCATTAGCAAGATTGATCAAAACCTCATACCTCAAACATACGAAGAAGCCAAGAAGGAGCAAGTATGGATGGATGCAGTAAAAGATGAAGCCGGTGCTATGGAAAAGAACAACACTTGGTATGAAGCGGATCTACCAAATGGAAAGAGGGCTGTGAGTCGTAGGTGGATATTCACCATCAAATACAAAAGCAATGTTGACATAGAACGATACAAAGCAAGGCTTATGGCAAGAGGCTTCACACAAACATATGGAGATTTGCACCCATAGCTAAGCTACACATAGTAAGGGTCATAATGTCATTAGCTACTAACCTTGATTGAGATTTGTGGTAGATAGATGTCAAGAATGCCTTCTTGCAAGGAGAGCTTGAAGATGAAGTCTATATGACACCTCCATCCGGATTTGAACACCTTGTATCACCCGGGAAAGTGTCGATACTAAGGAAGACCATTTATGGGTTGAAACAATTACCAAGAGCATGATATCATAAGCTCAACACCACACTCAAAGAAAAAGGATTCAAGAAATCCGAGGCGGATCACACTATCTGACTCTTCAAAGCCAAAAATGTATTGTTGTCATTCTTGTATATGTAGATGATATAATCATCTCCAGAAATAACAAAGAAAGTATCCAATCCACTAAACAATTGACATAAAGGATTTGGGCACACTCAAGTATTTCCTAGGGATTGAAGTATTCCGATCTTTGGATGGACTCTTCATATCTCAAAGGAAATACACTATTGACCTTTTGAATGAGGCTACTTATATAGGTGCCAAACTAGCAAAAACACCATTAGAGGATGCTTATGAGATCACACGAGAGAGGGAGCAAAATGAGCTGTTTGATGATACCCATCAATATCTAAGAATGGTGGACAAGCTCATCTACCTAACTCTCACTAGGCCAGATCTATGTTGTGCGGTGAATCAAGTCTCTCAACACATGCAAAATCCAAGAAGAAAGCATTGGAACATGGTGGTACGCATTCTCAAACACCTCAAGAAGGATCCAGGACAAGGCATTTGGATGGGATGCAATGGAAGAACTGAGATTGTTGGTTATTATGATGCGGATTGGGCCGGAGATAGACAAGACCAGAAATCAACCACGGGCTATTGCACCTTTATTGGAGGAAATCTAGTCACATGGAGAGCAAAAAGCAAAAGGTTATGTCATGATCTAGTGTGGAGGCTGAGTATAGAGCCATGCATAAGCTCACGGAGGAATTCACTTGGCTCAAGGCACTCCTCAAGGACTTAGGCATCAACCAAGCAACTCCCATGACCATGCATTGTGATAACCAAGCAGCTATACACATTGCCTCCAACTCCATGTTCCACGAACAGACAAAAACACATTGAAATTGAATGCCACAAGGTTCGGGTAAAGGTTGAAGAAGGCATGATACTTCCATGCAACACCAAAAGCTCGGATCAACTTGCGGATATCTTCACCAAAGCTGCTTCAACAAAAGTGTGTGAGTTCATACATTCTAAGCTTGGAATCATCAACCTTAGGCCCGAGCAGCCTTAAGCCTCTAATCCGTGAGAAACATACTCTTTTCCTTTGTGTAGCCTTTTTCCCATGTGGTTTTTGCTACACTTAGGTTTTTAATGAGGTGTTCTCACGGGTTCCAAGCTTGACCTCCATCCCTTGCGGTCAAGTTTGAGGGAGAGTATTAGTTTGTATCACAATTCATTCATGCGTGGTCTATAAGTTATCTGGGATTTGTACAAAATCCACACGATATGGTGTCCTTACAAACCATATTAATGGGCTAATTTAAAGACAAGGAAGTGTTGGGTTATTTCTACATTAGAGTTCGGTCCGTAAAGCCCACAAGGAAGAAGAATAAATATCTTATTCAAGCTCAGCCTACCGTTGGAGTTCAAGGAAACCTGTGACTCTTTTTGCCAAGACCGAGAGATGTCACTTTCGGGTCATTCTCTCTTTTCGTCAATCCCAAGCAACGGTCGGCTTCTTAGTGGATACCAACTAGGTTTAGCCACCCTTTACATTGTTATATGTCGCCTATATAAAAACATAAGACTCTTTGTAACCACACAACATGAAATGAATTAAATCTCTTTCATATTTTCTCTCTCAACCTTCCGCATATTTTCTTCTAAAACTAACAAATACAACTCCTAATTCTTTTGTAATAGCTTAGCTTATGATAAACAAAAAGAAAAGAAAATTTGTAAATACAAATGTTAAAATTATGAACAGATTCAAAGGTCATCACCTCATGGTCTTGTTATCTCCAATTCAACCAATAAAAAAAATGATTAACAGACAGAAGTAATCCAAATGCTCTCTCTTATTCTTCCTCTAATCTCACTTTTAATTCTAATCCAATGTCTTACCGTTACGTCGAAACTAGTTCCGTTAAGAGAAATATGCTCAAACGCCACATGCAACTTCAGCATTAACACCCCATATGCAATCAAGGTCGACCGTCACCATCTCATTACCTCTCTATGTGTTGGTAAACTGCTGCTAAGTCCTTAATCAAAGTTTTTCTTTCGAATCACTTTAGAAACAACCAATATTATATATATGATAATGCATATACTGAAAAAAGCAAAACATAGATAGAAAAACATGAAAATAGCACCCAAGGGAAAAAGACTTCAGACAATGACACTATAAGACCACTGAAGAAATAGAGACACAAAATCCTGATTAGAATTCATCTGTATAACCAATAATAACAGAATAAATCGATAATGAGAAGATTGAAAACTCAGTTCCAATGGAAACAAAACCACACCAAACAAAATATGTAATGAATTGATCCAATCATTCAAAAATTAACAAAGTGCTATCAAGCCTAGTTAACAATGAAAGCAGATACAGAAAAACTACATCTCTGCAACTCCAAAAAGACTCACAAAACATCCTGAACCAAGGATGAAATTGATGTTAAAGAAGAAAAAGCAAAAAATAACGAAATCAAAATGCCAAATCAACACTCACAATCTCAAAGTGTAATGAATCAACAAGAAATCAACTTATCCACAGATCTAATTCGGAACCCAAACATTCAATATCTCAACATCACAAAGCTATCTAAGAGAAATCAAAGAAAAGAACAAGAGAAAAAGAGGTGATACCTTTTGAAAGAGAGAAGCGCCACCAGAGAGAGGAGGACCATCGAAGTGAGGATCGCCGCCGAGTCACCACCGAGTCGCTGCCGGAAGCAGAGATATTGAGGTTGACAGCGTCGAGAACGAATCAATGGCTCATATACTCCTTTTGGTCATTCTAAATCCTCATATACTCTTGTTATGTTTCTATTAAGTAAATGACTCTTTACCCAAACAAAAGTTAATATATTTACAGACCCAACCAATCAAAACTCAGCCATATTATAATTCAATTAGATATATTCCGGGTCAAAAACAATTTGACAAAACCATCATTGATAACCATTTTAAAAATTATTAAACCAATGGTTCATGGACACCAAAATTATTAAAACAAATTAAATTCTAAAAATTAATATTTCTTAATTTATATTCTTTTTAGGACTTAAATTTCTTCCTTTATTTTCGATTCTTATTTTCGATTCTTCCTCTATTGATATTATCAAGTGTTAAACTTGAATATTTCTTAGTAGATCTATAATTTTAAGTGCAAACATGATGAAAACAAATAGAAAATGATGAAAAACGAAAAGACGACCGTAATCAAGCTTAATGCTGTAAATTTTAGGGTTTCAGGAAGAAGATGAAGAGGAAATGATCATTTTACCCTTCATTTAAATTATATGTAAAAAAATAACTTAAATGAGACTAGTGTGATTTGATTTGAATCATGGTTTCTAACATAATAAAAGACACTATAACCACTACACTAGCTAAATAACTCTACTGATCATATATAATATTTAATATATAAAAGTTTGGGAGGTAAATTTGGAAGGAAACATAAATATCTGGGTGGACTTCCTTTCATATTAAAAAAATAATTATAATATTTGAAGGTAGAGAAGAAAACTGAATTTGGGGTTTAGGGTATAGAGTTTTCAAATTTTTTCATCTTTGTTAGTTTTAAGAATGTGAAAATTACATTTGTTTGTTTGTACAAATGAATTTATATAGTTGTAGTATATTTTATTACAATTCATGTATTCATTCTTTGTTATTTAAATTAATTACATATTTTGGATTTTAGTATCTTATCATCAACAAAATCTTAACAAAAGTGTATGATATTCTAGGTGGAAATTCTTGTGATAATCCTTACAAAAAAATATTGTTTAACTTCATTATAGAAACTTGTCTTTTTAGTTTATATATCACTCCATATTGATACTCATCAATTAAGTATCACAATAAGAGTATCAAATGAGAGAATCATAGTATCAAATGAGTGGATCATAGTTGTATGAGTTATACGTAAATTGTAACTTTTTAATTATATATATATATATATATATATATAGAAAGAGAGAGATGATGTCTCTCAACATGACATATCAATCTTTTAGAGAATTGTAGAGTTGGTACATGTCACTTATCATTTTTAAAAATTATTCTTTAAAATTTTTAGCTTTTTAAAAAATTGTAGAGTTGACACATGTGATATATTATTGAGATTAGTCTCTCAATCACAATAATAAACTACCCAACTGAGTTATACTAATTTTATCATATTAAATTTCAATAATTGTTGTGATAGTAAATATGGAAGAAAATTTGGTTTGAATTGAATCTTTCAAATTTTGGATTGGTATTAACATTACAAGTTTCATTCAAATTTAATTGTTAATCAGATTGAGTTTGTTATATATTGGATTGGTACTAACATTATAAGTTTTATTCACATCTAATTATTAATTATATTAGATTTGTTACATATTAGATTTTTGTTTATATATTTTTATTTATAAATCAAATATTTACAAATTCAAATAATTTGAACCAAAATTAAAATTTTAGAATATATATATTTTTAATATATTTTGATTTTTAGAAAGAGATTTTTGTAAAGTAAATTTTGAATAATTTTAAGTATACATATTTTAAAAATAAAAATAAAATAAATTTATTTATAAATTGGTAAAAAATAATTAGATTTAGAAAACTAAACAATATATATATATATATATTTAATATTGATGTTTTGAGGGATCTACTTTTTGGAAAACAAAATTTAAAATATGTATTTAATATTCAGATTTTTGAGGGCCTCTTTTTGGAAAACCAATTTATTTGGTTCAGTTTTTTGGTTCAGAGAAAAATATGTTCTTTCTAACCAATTAAGGATAGTTTAGGTATTGCAAGTTTCATTAAAAAAATAAGAGTACTACAGATCAGAAAGGAGTATGTCAGGTAAAAGTAAAGACAGATAATAGTATATGAGATGATGACCCGTCAAGAACAAAGGAAGAAGAGATAAACCCTAAAAAACGAATTGTGTGTTTAAAACTCAAATGCTTTGAGTTTGATAATTAATATTTGATTTTTAATTTAATTAATTTTAGTTACTCAGTTTTTTTTAATGGCATTCTAGTAATAAAACTCAAAACAATATGTTTCTATATCTTTTTGACCATGTGTTTTAAGGTTCACATAATCAAGCAGTATTTGAGTAATTAACCTATATATGAGCATTAAATATTATTTAAGTAATTAACTCTTTTGATATTCTATTTATTTCTTTGCAACTTACTTCAGAGAATTTTGCTTAATTTTTTTTCTCAATTTTTAAAAATTAGCTTTGAAATTGATAATAAATGATCTATTTTTGGATTGATTGTTTTTTTGTCAACATTGAATCGATAAGGCACAATCCATAACTTAAAACCTATTCCAAAATTCTTTTTTTAAGTTATTATAATGCAGCAGGTAGGAATCAAACTCTACTACAAAATTATTAGCTGAACTAGATGATGTCCCGTGCTATGCATGGGTTAAGTAATATTTGTTTTATTTATTTATTTATTTATAGTTTGATTTATATGTGTAAATTTATTAA
>OVBA01004272.1:0-24106 GCA_900406435.1 Lepidium aucheri | reverse complement strand
CACTTTAGTCGAAGAAGGAGACGGAGACGAAGACGAAGACGAAGACGAAGATGAAGACGAAGATGAAGATGAAGTCAAAGTCAAAGTCGAAGAAGACGAAGACAAAGACGAAGTCGAAATCGAAGAAGACGAAGACGAAAATGAAGACGACGAAGACGAAGTCGAAGAAGACGAAGACGAAGACGAAGTCGAAGAAGAAGAAGACGAAGACGAAGAAGAAGAGACGAAAGAGAAGACGAAGACGAAGAAGAAGAAGACGAAGAAAAGAAGAAGACGAAGAAAAGAAGAAGGCGACGGAGAAGAAGAAGAAGAAGAAGAAGAAGAAGAAGAAGAAGAAGAAGAAGAAGAAGAAGAAGAAGAAGAAGAAGAAGAACGAAAGAGAAGATGAAGAATAAGAAAAAAAAATGAAGAAGAAGAAACGTCTTCTTCTTCGCTTTTTTTTATTTATTTGAGGGTGCAATAGTAATTGCACCCTGTGTTTCAAATTTTTTATAAAAAAAAAACTATTTTTGTCATTAATGTAAAATTGTGTGTTATTTGAGTAATTTTTTCTTTTTTTTTGTAGAATACACACTATAAGAAAACATTAGTTTAACAACGCCCATTTACTACAAATTAGAGATGTCGTAGATTAGAAACGTTTTACCAACACCCTTACGACAAAATGTAATTTTGTTGTAAAAGTGTTGTAAATTTACAATGAACCATTTTGTTGTAAAAATGTTGGTATTTTACGGTGAATTGACAACATAATAACATGTTTGAACTGCTTCGTTGTAAACACGTCTCCAATTTGCAACACGGTTACGACAAAATTTATTTACAACGATTTAAAGACGAATTTATAAATTTGGTAAATATGTTTGTCATGATACATAATTGTTTTTTTACAAATCTAAACTATGTCGTAAAAACGTCTCGAAATTGTTTTCTTTGATGTAAAATTGTCTTTACTTTGCAAGTTTTTTACCACGAATTCTCTTTACAACGATTTAAAGACGAAATGTGATATTAGGTAATTGTTGTTGTAAAATCATTGTTAAATGTTTGCCTATATAAGGTGGACGTCTCTCTCTTTATAATTCACAACACAACACAAACCAAAAAAAATGGTTTTGAGAGAAAAAAACATTTTCGAAAAAAAAACTAAAAAATGTCTTCTGGTGATATATACGAGAAACGGAAGTTGATGTATATGCATAGAGATGCTACTGGAATCGTGACAAAAGAGTTTAAGAACGGGGTAGAAATATTCATGTACAAGCAAGTCAAACTGAAATCACGCTTGAATCGGGTAAGATGTTCTGTCCTTCTCGGAAATGCAAAAATACAAAATTTGTTCGAGTAAAAACTATTTGGAATCATCTATTAAATAGGGGGTTTACACCACATTATTACATTTGGTTTTACCATGGGAAAGGTTATTGTGGTTGGGAATGATGAAGCAAGTGGTAGTAATTATAATAATGTTGGAGTTAATCTAACTGAATCGAGTAATTTGCATTGGTAATCAGAATGAGGTTCATAGGGATGTAGAGCATGATAGGATGCATAAGATGGTCACATATGCATTTTAGAAATCTAATACCGAATTAGTAGTTGCTGAGGCACCTAACTTAGATGCAAAAAGGTTTTATGATGTGATATGTCAATGTTGTTATGATTATGATATAGGAGTGCCTCTTCCATGGAAAATATATTCATCACTTCTTCGTTTCCAAGTACAATTTGTCTCATAGTTTCATTTTTCAACTTCACTTCAAAAGTAGATCACAGTTAAAAGAAAACTTATTTGTAGTATGCTTTTACAAGAAAACAAATAACATCAAAACCCGTAGTTTTATTAAAAGGTAAAAGGAATTGTGGGCTTCAAACCCGAGCAAGTAACCAAATGGTTATGACCTAAGACCGCTGCACTAAGATACATTATTGATTTTGCTGCCGCTAGATTACTTATATTATTTGGCTACTAAAGTCTTTGTTTTATAGGCTCTAGCTTAGGGCCAACTGACGGCATAAGTGGAGAGTAAGAGAAGCAAGAGCGAGAAATATGAAAAAGCAAAGGAAAATTGTGATTTATGTCATGTTTGAGTTTTAAATTGTGGTTTATGCCACAAAAACTAAACCTCATGGAAAATGCAACTTTGACCAAGTTTTAAATTAAAAGATAAAAATGTCCATTCTTCTTCCTTCTCCATTATTTCATTCTTTCTTCTTCTTCCTAGTCTCTTCTTCTTCCACACTTCTATCAATTTTTCTTTCTCTGTTTTTATTTTAATTGTCTCTCATTTTCTCTCTTATTCTCTTTCTTGTTTCCTTTCTTTATTGTTTAGATTTTCTGTTTATGTTTTTCGACCACGTGATTCTATTAATGTTCATGTTTCTCGTCTATGTTTACATCCATAGTCGAAAACAATTTTCCCATTTCTCTTTCCATTGCCACGTGTCGTAGATTCATTCGACCATGAACATGTCGATGTCTATTTTAGACATGTCCATGTCAATTGCTTATGTCCATGTCCGTTGTAGATATGGTCATATCCATTTTAAGCATGTCCATCATTTATTTCCATGACCGCCGTGAAACACAGTTTTTTCGTTCTTGTTGATGCATATGTCTATGATCATATCCATGTCCATTTTAGACATGTTGATGATCATGTCTAAAATGATTTCTATATTTTCTCAATGTCCATAATCATCGATTTCATGTTCACGTTCATCATTGATCTTATGTCCACATCCATCATTTATGGTCATATCCTTTGCCGAGCACAAGTTTCATTTCTTTCTTTCCATCTGCCACGTGTCCCTAAATGATTACACAATTCTTTCTCTTTCTTCTTTTCCCCCCATTTCCCAAGGAGAAATCGCATTTCTCTCTCTTCCTTCTTTTCTTTCCAACAAAAGAATTGTAGAAGTCATATTAAAGAGGACAAATTTTTCATTAGTCACGCTATAAATGCCATAAGAAGTGGCATAAACTAGAAAAAATAAAATAAAAACAGCATTTTTGACAATTAAAAACTCATTTGGGTGCTAAGCACAACTTTTTAAAAAATAAATATATGGCATCTGATTTAGCTACGCATGGTGAATTCAAATCCCATGTGTTCCAGTTAGAGAACTATTGATCAGATCTTATGAACACGAAAAAAAAACTAATTTCGAAAGGTTAGTTTTGGAATTAACAAAATTTGCAAATATTGACCAAAGAAATTAATAAATTATTTAGTGAAATATGCTGAAATAGATAGAACTACCTAAAATCTGTGAATTATATATTAAAATAATGTAAACTTCACCCATAATCTGCTCTAATTATTCAAGTAGACTGCATTCACCTGAAGTATATATTTTTCGGTCTAAGATTATAAATATTTTCAGATATATAATTCTATTTCTCGCTGTCGTTTATAAAATGAAAAAATAGTTAACAGTTTTTAGGTATATAATTTTATTTAAACCAATTGTTGACCTCATTATCTTCTCAATTATGACCCATATGTGATAAATTGAGAAGTGAATTGGGTCATAAATTGATTTAAGATTGACTACTTATTAGATTAATATTGTGAACCAACAATTGGTAACACAATAAACTGAAATTATCTACACAAATGCGCAATTATATTTTTAACTTTATTTTCGGGTGAACTAGTAGTTTTTTTTTTGTCAACATTGTTCTAGAACTGACTAGTTTAGTAGCTAAATTCCTACATATTGTAGGCAGCAAAACTCGATTCTTGGTTATGCAAATGTGCATTCCTTTAGTGGACTTACCATTTGCCACTAGAGTAAAGGTCATCTACAGGTAAATCAACAGCTTAACTTCATTCAAATGTATTTTTTTTGTCAACGACAAATTATATTAGGAACGAACCAAGAGTTAAAACAAGGATTACATCAATGAATCAAGAACAGTCTCTCTAATATGGCGAGCGAGAGTATTAACTTATTATTTAAAGACTGTGGAATAACAGAGATGGCGAAAAAAGAACTTAACAGTGCGAACTCCTCTTGATAGAACAGAAAAGCTGGTCACTCCTCTGGACAAACGATCAATTATCTCTAAAACCATCTCACAGTCCGTCGATATCTCCACCTCCGTGATCTAAAGCGTCATGAGAGATTCCATTGCCTAAAGAACAGCTTCGATCTCTGAGTGAAGCATAAAAACACTTCGATTGACACCCCGAGCTCCCATGCGTCCTCCTTCCACTGAATCTAGAAAGCAGAACCAACCTAAACCAGTTTGTAAGTCCGAACTCTTCCAGGAAGCATCCACAAAACATTTAAAGCATGTGAAACTTTGATTAGATGTGGATAGGATAGACAATGAGCATTTCTTGAGGGTGGTATGAACTACCAAGGGAGTTTTAAATTCCTTGTGTTCATTTTAAGCCACAGACCATTCTTTATAGTCTGCTACCGCTTGAATTATTATGTTTAGAGGGTCAGTATCACTATTTGAAAAGCAATGATCGTTTCTTGCTTTCCAAATGTTCCAAATGATCCAGGGGAAAATCTTCATCTCTTCTTGATCTGGTATCTGCCAGAACAAGTAATCAAGGTTGTACCACATCGAACCTCCTGGAAAGACATCTGTCTTAGAAGGAATACATGAAATCGCCCATGTTTTAACCGCTCGTGGGTATTCAAAAAGTATATGATTTATGGTTTCACCCTTAGTACCACAACGTGCACATTAAGTGTTGCAATTAATTCCTCTTTGAATCAAATTCTGCTTTACTCAGTACAACCAGATAAGGCTTGCTATTTAAAATGTTGGAGTTTATTTCGGCAATTAAGTTTCCAAACTTTATTATGTAAAACTTGGAAATTTGGCCCATCTTGTCCAACTTCTAATAAAGAAAACGACTCCTTAGTTGATAGCCTGACTTGACATAGTACCATCCTATTTTAGTAAAATGTCAACCCCAGTAATCTGGAATTTGCTTTTAGATATAGGAATATCCGTAATCAAATAGAATGGCGAACTAAGATTTCTTTCCAGGATTCCGACTTATGATCAATGAATTTGACAACAGTCAGATCGGGGAACAAATTCAGGTTCATACCAGTTGCATGTCGGAGATAGTATCCAGAATCCATAGTCCTTCCAGACATGAATTTTGCCATGGGTCATTCAAATGTAATTAGGAATTTAACTTCTAATTTGGATAAAATTAAACAGAGAATTTAAATTTTGAGTACATTTGTGGTCGGTTATATTGAAGTTCCAAGATGGAAATAAATCATCGATCCAAACGAAAACGAAACAGAGCCTTCGATTCCACGTTTTTTGGTGAAATCTTTTCATGCCCCCTAACCCCAGTTAACCCTGCTCCGCTCTGCCGAACATTAAAGTCATATGATCAGCGCACAAAATCATAGAAGCAGATCACATTTACAATATGTATAAGAGCACAATAACATTCTGTTCCATACATCTTAAACCAACCTATGTAAAGGTGGTTTCCGCTAATATGAAAGTATGTATGTATTAATAAGCCCTTCCTAGAATGTCTCCGGAATACCAAAAAAAAATTTTGTATGTTGACTCAATCTAGTGTCAGAAACTATAATACCAGATTTCATCTAATGACTCACGTCTCACATTCTGGTTCATTTAACTCTTCAGCAAATTCTTTGGTCATCTTCAAGAAACCTTCCATGTCATGTTGCTTCCATTCCTTTGGTAAACACAAAACAAGAATCCCAGATAATATAACACCACAAACCATGATTTAACAGTTTAATTCAAGCTACAAGATGTAATCTCACGGTTTTTATTGGCATAAAAATCTAGCATTTTCTAAAACTCATAATAAGAATCTTAAGCTTCCTAGTCAAAATCAATTAGCAATAAGTACCAGAAAATATATATATCAATCTCAAAACAAGTCACCAAAAATCATGATTTTAACAAGAGCTTAACCTGAGCTACAAGATGTGATAAACTGTTTTAATTGGCAAAAAAATCTTAACCTTTCCTAAAACATTCACACTTATTATCTATGTTAGTAACCTTTTATCTTTCAATTTTCATGGGTTATATTCTCCAATTATAACATGGCTGTTAATCTTTACGAATTACCAGAACCATAGATGTAATCACAACTGTTATGTTTGACTAAATAGAGCTTAATCTATGAAAAAGTTAAGATAAACTAACCTCGAAGTCCCATGTACCGTAGAGGTCAGGATCATCTTTAATAGCCCAAATGTAAGTTTTGGTTTGCAGTTTCTCTGATTTATCCTGTGAAATGAATTAAGAAACATTGAAATTTCAATCTCTATCAAATTATTTTTGATCTAATTTACAGAAATGAAGATCTGAAAATCACTCACTGTAAGTAAAACTTCGACGTTCTCTCTTCTATACTCGATATCTTCGAACTCATCTAAAATATAAAGCTCATGATCTGTGATTCCAAATAGTACCTGGACCCAGAAAATTCACATGTTTACAAAGTTTTGAAATCCCTTGGCATGGTTTTATCTTCCAATTATAAGACTCGGATCTTCAAACCTTGCCAGAGACTTTATCGGACTCAGCTGGAAGAATCGCTGGATAAACACGACCTTTGATTTTGAATCTATGGCTGAAATATCTCAAAATATTCACAATCAATACGATTTCAACTACACAAAAGTCGATAACAGAGAGAAGGAAATGTACAAATCAGGGAGGATTGCAGAGGTGGTTTGAGGGAGACGCTTGAGGAGAAGAGAGACGACTTCGTCGGCCATGAGACTGCCATAGACGAAAACACTGTGCATTGCCACTGTAGTACTCATCTTCTTCCTCTTGACTTGTGGAAGTTTTAGGAGTACAATGTCTATTGCATCCAAATTTCAGACGATTGATAAGAAAAGAATCTTTTAAAGATTCCTTAGGCCTTGAAAATAAGAAAAAAAAAACAGAATCTTTTTACGTAATTGGGTCTTTAACAAAATAAACAAAGGGCCTTTGAACTTCTTACATGGACAGCAAAATATAAGACGACTCTGCTGGGGATCGAACCCAGAATCTCTGGTTTCGTAGACCAGCGCCTTATCCATTGGGCCACAGAGTCACTGTTGCTTTACAAAAGTGTAACAATATATTTATAATAAGAATAAGTACTTGTTTTTTTGTCATTTGGCCAGTGATATTTGCGGAGTTTTTCTACCGGTGGCTTTCCGACTCCTTGTCAGTAATCACTAGTTAGTACTCTGATCTTAGAATCAGAGGTTGGATATTTTGATTTCTTTTACTTTCAAATGAAAACTTTGCAAAGCGCTTATTTCATAGGTGGTTGTTTCTCTGAAAGTAATTCTTCAGCTCTCTTCCACCGCTCAACCAAGAAAGGTAAAGGTGAGTTAGTATCGGAGTCACTAAGTTGTTCCGAGACGTTGAAGTCTCTGGGAAGCTCTCTCTAGTGATAATATCGGCGGTTTGTTTAGGAAATTTCTATAGGTTGCTTTGGATTAAAGATTCACTTGGGAGAAAAAGGAAATCCACGAAAATTCTCGTAGAACGGATTTTCGACAAAGCTGACCTCCATATGCCGACGATATGCATGGTGAAATTGAGCTAGAGCCAACACGTGTCATCGGTATCACCAAGAGTCAACATGTGTCATTGGAAGGGAGGAGAAGAGAAGTTGAAGTGGTCTTCTACATTATTCTTTTGGACTTATATTTTCTCCTTCTTTGTAACCCAAAACATTTAGGCCCATTAAAGTATTTAATAAAGTTAGATGACAAATTTTTTTTATAACATTCTGCTTTAAATATATGTCTAGAAAAGATTATTTGATAAAATTAATGAGTTATATAACTATATTATTACAACATTTTTTCACATTTTGATTTACTAATATACTAGGAATATACTCATGTTATAGCGTAAAATTTAAACTTTTGTTCTCAGAAAAACCAATAATATTTAACTTTTTAATCAATAATTTTTTTGTAATTGTTTAATTATATAAGAAGTAAATATTCTCGCAAACAAAATGATGATTTGAGGAAGTGATTATGGCGACATATAAAATGAAGGCGACCACAACAGAGACACATGCCTGACTCCAAGGAGGTTCACAAGAGTAAAAGAAGTAATTAAAGACTAAGTCAAATTTTCACCAAAATTAGCAAGAATTCGAGTGATACAAGAAGAATAACAATCAAGATGACCAGATCTATCAAGTATATCATGAATTCAAAACCAATTTTTCAAACAATCAATAGTTCAGAACTTCAAAACTCATATCTGTCTGGGTCTGTGGAATTATCTGCATGAGTGCTCTGTTATTTCTTTATTCATGTCTGAAACAATCGGTGGTTTGAATCTAATTGGCCACTTAGTAAGTTTCAATTGGAGTTATTCAAGAAGTAAAAGCTACACGTTTGAACGGAGACTCCAAAAGCACCGAAATCTAAGTTTTCAAGATAAGTTTCACGATTATATCAGTTTGGTATGCTACCAAACTCATATCATTTCAAGACAAGCTACAGGTCCAAGCTTAATCACATATAATCCATGGTTTGGTTTAGAAATCTCATTTGATCATAAAATGATCAAGTGCGATCTTTTATTGGCGTTTTATGATATACCGGAGCAAAAAGTAAGGAGATATTCAAGTTTTTTAATTTCAAATTTCATTTAAGATAAGGGAAGTCGATCATTTTAGTTTCCTTTAAGATTACAGTATCACGATACGAATAAAAAAACTGATTTGGAATTAAATTTTCAAGATCCTTCTTCTCTCAGTGTGTCGATTATTTATCAACCAGTAAACAAGAATAAGTTTTATTCATTGACCAATATTATAGCTTACACAAGTTTTCTCTTATTACAGTCATTCAATGGCAGAATTCAATGTCAAAAGGAATCAAGCAACAGCTTCATCTTCAGCCATGATCCCTAAGATGAAATCCTGAGATTTGACAACACTGCCTTGCTGGCAAAATGCTCCAAAGTTTTGTTGGGGCGTTGTTTAAACCTGGTAAAGCAAAAAGTGGGTGCTTTGCTTCAACATTTTCCAAGAATATGGAGAATGGAGGGTAGAGTTGTCGGTACTTATTTTTAGGGTTTGGCAAGTTCCAATTCACTTTCAAGGAGGTGAAATATATAGAGGAACTGTTAAGCTTAGGACCAACATGAAAGATCACGTGATCTGATGAAAGAGCTGACATTGCTAAGTCTTTTCAAAAGTGTGATGAGGTGGCAACATATCATTCGCTGGAATAAAGTGTTGTGTGCTATAGAGTACTTGCACCAAAATGGAAAAACAAGACTCTGCAGCAAAAAGAAAGGAAGAGCTGACCTGACTCAGATGTATCCTATAACAACAGAACAAGAGTGAAGTAGAAGGTCCACTCTGGTGACTCTACAAGACTCAAGCGGCACCAAGGCTCTGCATCAGGGATAAGGTGCAGAGTAGTGGTACAGAGTAGTTTGGAGGCTTGCTCAAGACCAAAGGGAAACCCTAGAGAAGCTAAGACTATTTAAGTAGTGTTTAGTGTTCAAAGATGGTTGAGCTTCTAAGAAGAAAAATAGAGAGTTCAAGTTCAACGTGTTTTCGTTGGTGAGTGATACAGAGAGTGTTACAGCAGCTACAAGGTTGTAGTGCTGTGTGAGCCTTGGGTAGTTTAGGAAGAGTCAGTGTTGAACCAAGTATGGTTCAGTGTAAATCTGAGTAAACATAACTGTAACTTGTTTATTTCTTTCTATATACAAAGGTTTAAGTAATTTTCTGTGTCTATTACACATTCAGTGATATTACTCTATTCTGGTATTTTCATTTGGTATCACAGCTACTCAACCAACATGAGTAGCTTATCTCGAACAGGTAGAAGATCCTGAGGAAAGAATGGAGAATACAACAGATGTGATGGTTCTTCAGAAATCATTGATTCTGGATGACAAAGGTTACGAGTACTGGAAGGTCAGAATAACACAACTTATTAGAGGTCTAGGAGAGGATGCTTGAACAGCAGTTAAAGAAGGCTGGGAACCACCATTTGTGATGACAAAAGCTGGCGAGAAGGTACTGAAAACCAAGCAAGAATGGATTGTTGTTGACAAGACCCTTTCCAAGTACAATGCAAGGGCGATGAATGAAATCTTCTCTGGTGTCAATGACAACGAGGTCAAGCTCATACAAGGACGCAAATCAGCTAAAGAAGCCTGGGATATACTGCATAAATCACATGAAGGAAACACGTCTACTAAGCAAACCAGACTGGATCAGCTTGCATCAACTTTTGAGAATCTAAAGATGGAAGAAGATAAAACAATAGTTCAATTCAGCTCTAAACTAAGCTCCATTGCAAATAAAGCAGCTATTCTGGGAAAAACATACAAGGAACAGAAACTCGTGAAGAAACTATTGCGATGTCTTGCTCCAAAGTTTGCAGCTCACAAAGCAGTAATGAGGGTTATGGGGAACTCATACACTATGAAGTTTGAAGATCTGGTTGGGATGCTGAAATCAAAGGAAATGGAGGTTGCAGAAGACAAGCAAAAGACAGCGAAAGGACTAATCTTTGTTGCTGAGACAAGCAAAACCAGATGAATTGGCACAAATGAATGAGGATATGAGTCTGTTGGCCCAGAATTTAGATAAAGCCCTGAGGCGTGTTGAAAGAAACCAACACAAGGGGACAGAGCTTTGGAATCAAAGTGATGGAGATAGGAATGCTCTCCGCCTATCAGAAGGAGAAAATAGTGGTGGGAAGCATGACTTGGTCTGTCACGAGTGTGGAGGTACAGGACATTTCAAATCTGAATGCCTTTTGGCAAAACGAAAGGAACCCAAGTGCTTCGAGTGTAAGGGAATATGACATACAAAGATGGAATGCCCTAGTGAGCAGAAGAACAAGGCGTTGGTTGGTAACCTAAGTGAAAATGAATCTGAAGACGAAGATGATAATGATGGTGCAGAGCTTCACAACAATGTTGCTTTTGGTGCAAGAGAAGACAATGATACTGACTCTAATGAATACAATGAATTGTATAGTAAGGAACACTATTGCAAGTGTATGACAACTGTATCAAAGTTAGTGAAGAAACGATGTCATTCACTAAGGAAAAACACACTCCAGAAGCTCGTGTCAATGCGCTTGAGTCTGTTGAAAAAGACAAACAAATAATTCACTTTCCCCTTGATCCCTTCGGTACTAATAAAGACTCTATAAGTGTGTGGCAAAACAGGCATGAACAGGAAAATGAAAAGGCAACTCTCTTGCAGAATCAATTAAGAGATAGAGAAAAACAGATCAGGATGTTGAATAATGGAACCAAGAATCTTGATGAGATCCTTGAGGTAGTAACAAATGAAAAACACCACCTTGGGTTGGGATATCAAGCCAAGTTTGAGAAAGCTGAGAGCTTGTTGAGGGCTGTGAGATTTGTTAAGAGTAGTGGAAGAAACACTGCAAATAGAGGGAATATCCAAACTCAGCAAAGCCTTAAAGGACAGAGCACAGTACCAGCATGGGTTCACAATTCACCAGCACAATCTCAAAGGAGAGAGACCCCATTGGGAGCTTACAATTGCTACTACTGTTACAGGCATAGTCGGAGAAATTCCTACAAGCTGAGACAGAGACTTCGCACTATGTGGAAGCTGAGAAGATGTCACATCGAACATGCTCAATACATGAGTTTTTGGGTAGCTAAGTCAGACCTGTATGGAGATATACCAGAAGAAGGTGATCTAAGGTATCTCAAATAGTTCGAAACACTGAAGATTCAGAGTGGTGGATACAGTACTGAGGAATCACATGGTGAAGGATTTGTGTTACAAGGACATGTAGCATACACCTCTTCAGAAGATCATGAAGATGATCCTTGGTACTTTGATAGTGGATGCTCCAGACACATGGCAAGCTGCCAATCATCTCTGGCAAAGTTTACAAAAACAATTGGACCCAAAGTTACGTTTGGAGGAGGAAGCAAGGGAAGAGTAAAGGGAAAAGGAGATAACCCTGGACCGACCAATGTGTACTATGTTGATGGACTGACTGAAAATCTGATTATCATCAGTCAGTTGTATGATAGTGACTTGGATGTGATTTTCAATAAGACAAGCTGCAAGGCAGTAGATGCAGATGGTAGTGTTGTGCTAATAGGGTCTCGCACAGGGAACAACTGTTACAAGTGGGAAAAATAGAGACATGCCATTCTACAGTGGTATCACAATTGGAATTGTGGTTGAGGTTGGTAAATGCAGAGGCTGTGAGAGAAATTCCACACATCAAGGACAAGGACATAGCTGTATGCAATGGGTGTAACAGTGGTAAACAGATAAAGGTACAACACAAGAAAGTGGTTGGGATAACATCTAAGAAGATTCTTGAATTGGTACACATGGATCTCATGGGACCAGTTCAAACTGAGAGTCTCAACAGGAAACGGTATATCTTTGTCTTGGTGGATGATTTCTCAAGGTTCACATGGATCAGGTTCTTGAGGGACAAATCAGATGCAATTGACAGTTTCAAGATACTTGCTCTACATCTAAAACTAAAAAGGATAACATAATGCAAATCATAAGTGGTCATATAGGAGAATTCCAGAATGAGAACTTTGACAAGTTCTATCAGAAACAGGGAATACTGCATCATTATTCTACTCTAAGAACACCGCAACAAAATGGGGTTATTGAAAGGAAGAATCACACTTTTCAGGAAATGGCTAGGGCTATGCTTCATGGAAACAACATAACAATTAGATTTTGGGCTGAAGTGGTTAGCATTGCGTGCTATGTTGTAAACAAGGTATATCTGAAGCCTGGTACTAATATGACTCCTTATAAAATCTGAAAGGGGAAGACCTCAAACCTCAGTTACTTTAGAGTGTTTGGTTGTGTATGCTACATATTTAATGACAAATATCAGCTTGGTAAATTTGAATCAAGATGTGATGAAGGAATATTTCTAAGATATGCGTCGAACACCATGGCAGACAGAGTGTAAAATAAACAATCAAAAATGGTCATGGAATCAATAAATGTTGTGTTTGATGAAGCTCATGAGTCTGTGAGAGTATTAGTCAATTTAGATGACTCCGTCGAAGCAGGTACCGATTGGGAGCTTGAAGATGTGAGTAAATCAGATGTGAGTGATACTCAAGATATAGTCTATACTATCGTCTGTACAAATAGAGGTACTACAGAGGAACTTAAAGTACACAAGAATCACTCACAGGGAGATGTTATTGGAAACATGAATCAGAGTGTCACTCGTGGCAAACAGATTGACTTCAGAGAAATGATTCAGTATTCATATTTCCTCTCTGAGATTGAACCTGCAAATATCATAACTGCACTAGCAGATGAATACTGGTTAAGAGCATGCCAAGAAGAGCTTGAACAGTTCCACAAAAATATTGTATGGGATTTAGTGATAAAGCCCGCACGAGTCAATGTGGTGGGAACTAAATGAATATTCAAGAACAAGATAGATGGTGATGGCAATGTTACGAGCAACAAAGCTAGACTGGTAGCACAAGGTTACTGTCAAATTGAAGGAATATACTTTAATTAAAACTTTGCTCCAGTAGCTCGTCTAGAATCTATCTGATTACTGCTAGCTGTCGCATGTGTTCTGAACTTCAGGCTGTATCAGATGGATGTCAAAAGTGCTTTCCTCAATAGGCTGCTACAAGAGGAAGTGTATGTTTCGCAACCAAGAGGATTTGAAGATCCCAAACATCCTGAGCATGTTTACAAACATAGGAAACCTTTGTATGGGCTGAAACAGGCACCACGAGCTTGGTATGAAAGACTCACGCAATTTCTGATCAATCTTGGGTTTAATAGAGGATTGGTGGACAAGACCTTATTCATTCAGAAAGACAATAACAACATTCTAGTAGTACAGGTGTATGTAGATGATATTGTGTTTAGAAGCACAAACAAGAAAAGCATCAGTTGGTTTGCTCATCTGATGATAAAGGAGTTTAAAATGAGCATGGTACGAGAAATGAGCTACTTTCTAGGTTTACAGGTTCAATAGTCTGATGAGGGGATCATTGTATCACAATACGCCAAGAACCTTATCAAAAGGTTTGATATGCAGACAAGTAAGACAGAAAGAACTCCCATGAGCACTACTAGTAAGTTATCACGGGATGAAGAAAGACAATCAGTAGATGAGAAGCTTTATCGAGCAATGATAAGCAGTCTTTTATACCTCACAACGAGTCGACAAGATCTGTGTCTCAGTGTAGGTATTTGTGCTTGGTACCAGGCAAACCTAAAACAGTCTCATCTTGCCGCTGTTAAATGAATCATCAAATACGTCAGAGGTACATCAGATCATGGTTTGTTTAACACAAAGCAGTCAAATAAAAACTTGGCAGGCTTCTGTGATACTGATTGGGCTGGGAGTATTGATGACAAGAGGAGCACATCAGGAGGATGTTTCTTTCTGGACAACAACCTTGTGTCTTGGTACAGTAAAAAATAGGTTTGCGTTACTCTGTCTACTGCAAAAGCTGAATATATAGCATAAGGTAGTTGTTGTGCTCAACTCATATGGATGAAATAAATGCTTGCAGATTATGATTTAAACACTAACATAATTCTTATTCATTGTGATAACATGAGTGCTATAAATATCTCAAAAAATCATGTACAGCATTCTAGGACTAAGCATATTGACATAAGACATCACTTTATTCGTGAGTTAGTTGAGGAGAAACTTGTTGAGATGACTCACATTGCATCAGAGAATCAGCTTGCTGATACATTCACAAAACCGTTGGATCTGAACACATTCTCAAATTTACAAAAGGCACTTAGTATTTGTGAACATTGAAATGCTTTATCTCTAAAAGTGTGTGTTTGTGTAGTTTGTCACAGTAATTGTATTTGTTATTTTCTTTTGCCTTGGACATAATCTCCACAACATAAAACCTCTTGTTGGCAATTCAGCACAGAGAAAGAGTTGCTCTTCATACGGATCTAGACATATTTTGGGTTGGGAGAAGTGGTAATTTAAAAAAAAAGGTAGTGTATATGGGTTGATTTTCGTTTTTTATAACAAAATAAAACAAAAACAAAAAAAAAGAAAAAAAACAAAACACCAAGAGGAGGAGATTCAAGTGTGTACGGGGGTGTAGTATACAAGATAGGTACAAATATCTCTGTATATGATCATCATGTATGTATGGTGACGTGTAGACTGCTCTTTGTTGATCAGTAAGCGTGAAAGCTACTCAAAACTGAGAAATAGCTACCTTGTTGGGCTGATGAGTTGACGTATTTTTCGATCTCAAAACTCACAAATGCACTACAGTACAAATCACTTTACACAACTGAGATGGCAAGTATATACATGTCACAGGTGCTCTGTGTCTTACTTGTATGAACTAAATCTCTAATATTGACTAAGTTAAACCTATGCTGATTTTCTGTACATGTGTATATTCTCTCATGGGTCACTCATCAGAATTGATTCTTTGGTGTCAGTATCAATTTGAATTGTTATTCTATGTGATCTATATATGTTAATTGAGCCCTGTGAAAGTTAGTTTTTTATTGCATCTATGTAACTAACATTCTTCAAGTAGAAAAGTCTAGTGCTCTTAGTTTCAGGTTACGGAGTACAGCAGGCAACCACAAGGGTATTGATGTCATTTCAACACAGATTAAAAACCCTAAAAAGGAAGTTACCCTTGCCCTCTCATTTTTACTGACCACGACGCCGCAACTTTATCTTCTTCCTCTCGTTTTTTTCTTCTGTGATAAACTTTTCCGGTGAAGAATTTTGATCATGGCAGACAACTTCTTACTCGATCAAGTTCCATCAGAACTTCAAGCCCTTTTGCTTGAAACCATCCGAAAATACAATCAGACAAACCCTGATGCTGGATCTCATGCGACGCCGTCAACCCAACCATCAGTACCTCCAAAGCCGCCGTCCCTGCCGAAACCTCCTCAGAAAACTCTCAAAAGTCCAAGGGCAGAAGGAGATCTCACTCGCCGTACTTCTTTTCGCAAAACCACCTGCAGCCAAAGTTCGGCTCTCAACGCTTCAACTTCCACGCCATATGTTCTGGGTGATGATTCTAATGAAGATACTAGCAGATCTAAAGACCTTGAGGGCAGATCAGAAAACCTCTCGACTCTTGTGATCTCTGTTACAACTCATCAGGATCAGACAGCTACTACTCAGCCAGAGTCAATCAGCCCTATGCTCGACAAGTCAGTAGAGAAAACACCACCGACCACTCAGACTGAACTCCCTGATGAAACTCTGCTTATGGCCACTAAGAAAATCACTTTCACCTCTCCGTCTCTGTCTGCTGGTTCGGTAAACTCCTCTGATGTGGTACTGTTTGACACAACTTCGGATGAAACACCTCGACAGAACCTGGAAGACACACTAAAGGAGTATCTTCAGCAAGCGTCGGATTCAGTCTCAGATGAAGAAGAAGAAGCTTGGTCAAAAACAGGAAACTTTGAAAAGTCCCATGATGCTAGAGAAGATCCGCCCAAGGACTTTTTCTCTCGTTGCTCTGTGAACCGTAAAAAACAGGCGAAGCATTGCGCTTCGAATCCTCAGTACTCCCATTCCTCAACACGTCCTCACAACAATCACTTTGCCACTGATGCTGCTTCACGATACAAGGGTCTGCTGGGACACTCATTTACAGATCGAAGGCAGCTCAATCTTAGGGATCCCAAGACTCATGCTGTTTAGCGCATTGTTGAAAGAGCTGGACTGCTCAACACTGTTATAAAGATTGGAGTGTATACTCCAAGACTGGTCAAAGAGTTTTATGCCAACCTCCAGGACAGAGAGACTCGCTCAGATGAGATCACAATAGTGTATGTTCGAGGACACATGTATGATTTCACTCCACAAATAGTCAATAGGATGCTTTGTCTTGCTTGAAATTTAGACTCATCAGAACAAGGAGATGCCACACCAACTGTTGAAGATGCTGCAATTCTTCTATCCGGTGGGAGCTTTATTGATTTGGCCAAACTCACACCAAAGAACCTGACTGCAAAAATGGCAATTCTGAAGAGGATCTATTGTAACAACTGGCTGCCTATAGCGAACAAGGCACACATCAGCTCTGAGCGTGCCCAGCTAATGTACTGAGTAGCTCATGGTCAACATGTGGACATTGGACAAATTATGTTCGATCAGATCAACTCACTAGAGATATTCTCATAAAAGTCCACAAACCGCCTCATCTTTCCGGGTTTGATCAATCAGGTTCTACACTATCAACTCATGCATGTTCAATCCAAAGAAGATGAGGAACCAGTAGCTCCATTCCACTTTACGGTGGATCCCAAAACTCCACCATAACTGGAGCTTCAGGTGTTTATGCAACTTTTCTGAAAGCTGAGTTGGACAAGATCACTCGTCAACTTCAGGCAGTTCAGAAGAAGCTCACAGGTTTTTTTTATGTGACCACTTAAAGTCTATCAGTTCACTACTTCTAAACCTATTTGTCTCTAATTGTGTACTCAAGCAGGGGGAGATTCAGGACCGGGTGAAGAAGCAGCTGACTCTGATAATTTATCTGATGTATTTTGAATAGGATATCCAGCTGATATGGCTCTTTCTATTAGCTATTAGACTATCTAGTTTTTTTTATGTCTGTACTTTTGGAACTTGATGGCTGTAGTGTTGGAACTTTGGAGTTGGTTGTTTGTGGAACTTGCTATTGACATAAATTGGATGTTTGAATCTTTATTTGAATTTTGTGTTTATCTGTGTACTATGTGCGTGTGCTCTGCTGTTTCAACTCTGTTTTTCATGGAGGTTGAGTTGATACATTCAGATACAAAGGGGGAGAATAAAAGATCATGTGATATGATGAAGGAGCTGATGTGGATGAGTCTCTTCAAAAGTGTGATGACGTGGCAGCACATCATTCGCTGTAATAAAGTGTTGTGTGCTATAGAGGACTTGCACCAAAATGGAAAAACAAGACTCTGCAGCAAAAAGAAAGGAAGAGCTGACATGACCCGGATGTGTCCTGTAACAACAAAACAGGAAGGAAGCAGAAGGTCAACTCTAGTGACTCTGCAAGACTCAGGCGGCACCAAGGCTCTGCATCAGGGATAGGGTGCAGAGTAGTGGTACATAGTAGTTGGAGGCTTGCTCAAGACCAAAGGGGAGCCCTAGAGAAGCTGAGAATATTTAAGTAGTGCTTAGTGTTCAAAGATGGGTTGAGCTTTCTAAGAAGAAAAATAGAGAGTTCAAGTTCAACATGTTTTCGTTGGTGAATGATACAGAGTGTTACAACAGCTATAAGGTTGTAGTGCTGTGTGAGCTTGGGGTAGTTTAGGAAGAGTCAGTGTTGAACCAAGTGAGGTTTAGTGTAAATCTAAGTAAACATAATTGTAACTTGTTTATTTCTTTTTATATACAAAGATTCAAGTAACTTTCTGTGTCTGTTACACATTCAGTGGTATTGCTCTATTCTGGTATTTTCACAACACACTTCGACGGGTGGATGATCACGCTTGACAGGTGGATCCCCAAGGAACCAGAGGATTATCCATCATCTTTGCTGGTATGAGCTACAATCTCAAACTTCCTAGCTGAATATGCTCCAGATATCAATTATCAAGCTATTGGAGAGGAACTGGGGAGCGTAAAACAAATCAATATTGCTGGTTCAAAAAATTTGGTGGAGGTAAACGTTATGAAGGCTTTGATCGTAAAAACTGCAATTGAGTTTGAAGATGGAGAGGAGACAATGATTCGTATCAAGTACGATAGACTACAAGGTATATGTAGTTATTGTAACTACATAAACCATGATGTGTCTTGGTGTAAACGGTTGGTGATTCATGAACAAAGAGAAGAGATTTGGAAAGACAAGACATAAGTGAAGAGGTTAAGATAGAAATCAGAGCTTCAAGGGAGCGTTAATAAACCATCCATGCTCAGATTCTTCTCACTGTGGAGATAAAATTTCGAGATCACAGCATTTTAAACAGTATGGTTACAAACTGAGGAACCCAAAGAGGGAATTACAATATATTCCTAAGTCTTTTTGAGTGGGGCAGAGAAAAAAAGGAACCTACAGGGGAAAACTAGTTGCATCGCTTACAAAGAAAAATAAAAGACCAGCAGATGAAAACGATAACAAGTCTCAACAAATGTCCAATCGTAACACCAAGGCAAAAGAAGTCATGGAAGCAGCCCAGTCTTGAAGACTAAATAATCCAAGGACAGCAAAGAAGACATTGAGGTAAACTCATCCAAACATGTGGGAACGATGGTTAGTATTATGGCTACTGATTCTCAGGAAAACTTGATCAAGGAGGTTTCTCAGGGAGAAAAATATGACCTTATGAGTTGTGATTTACTCTCTGATTATAAAATTACAAAGGATCCGGTAAATGAATCTAACTTATCAGTTTATGAGGTCATGAAGGGTTAGGAATATGTCATGAATACAGTAGAGGAGAAACAAGAGATGTTGGAAATAGTTGAGAAACTAAATAAGAAGGCAAAACCGCCCCTTCTTGGTGAGTAAACTGTAAGTCTCAAGGGCACAATGAATTCATCGATAGACATGTCCAAGAAAGGTGTGAACACTGCAGTTGGCATAGGAGGAGTCAATTCAAGGAAGCAAAACCTTGTAAATTCTGTGGAATCTCGATAGGAGAAGATAGAAAAAGGAAAAAAGGTGAGAAAAAGAACTAAGAATTTGGACGATGGAGCTACCTCTCGTCCATCGGCATCGACCAATTAAACAATTATCTTTATCATTATTTTATGATTATTGTTTTTTCATGGAACTGTCAAGGGATTGCAAATCTCATTTCTTTAAATTATTTAAAAGATATTGCTAAGTTGAAGAAGAACAATTTCTTATTTTTAATGGAAACAAAAAGGAATTTTGATTATATGGAAGCAGTAACAAGTGAACTAAATTTTGACAATCTAATTATAGTGGACCTGTTGGGCTCTAGTGGTGGGCTAGCACTAATTATAATAATCACTATAATGTGCACTTAAATTTCACGAATAAGAACATCATTGACATATCTTTAGAACTTCAAGGTGTAATGTCCCAAATTTCATTCGTCTACAGGAAACCGATCTATCACTTACACGAAAACGTATGGGAAAGGTTAACACGTTATGGTACACAACGCTTTGGTCCATGGTTAGCCGCCAGGGATTTCAACAAAATCTCTGGACACCATGAGAAAAAAGGAGATCGGATGAGGAGCTTGAGTTTGTTCTCTCCTTTTAACACTATGCTAAATAATTATTGTTTTATTGAAATTCCGTGTACGGGAGACACGTTGTCTTGGAGAGGAGTACATTGTAATGAGATTACTTGATGTAAATTTGAAAAAGTTTTTGGGAAAGAGGACTGGCACTCGATCTTTCCAAATTCCAAAACAGATTATCTCAAGATGATTGGTCCATTATGATTGAAATGAAGGAAAACAACCATCACTGAAGACCAGCATTTAGTTTTGATAAACGGAAGATAGGAAAACCAGGATTTAATCAAGCGATAATAAGAGGTTGGACTAGATATGTGAATCTAAGAAGAAATCATATTTTGTCTCAAATATGATATTGTCGATGGGAAATATCTAGCTCGAGGTGCTTCCCAGAAAAGAGGCAATTGAAACACTAAAAACTAAACTAGACGATATGAAGAAATTAGATTCATGTGCTAATTTAGATATCCAACGAGTAGCAACTGAGCTCTATCAGGCTTATAAAGTCGAAGAAATGTATTGGAAATAGAAAAGTAGAAACATATGGTTATAAGAGAGAGATAAAAACACAAAGTTTTTCCATGCACAGACAAAACAAAGTAAAGCTAGAAATAGGATTACAGGTCTTCTTAATGATCAAGGAATCCAGGTGGATCAGGAATCAGAGCTTGAGAAGATTTCAGTAGACTACTTTGACTCTCTATTTACCTCTAATAAAGCGCCAAACATTGACACTTCTCTCGAAGACATTGATCCCATTATTACTAATGAACAAAATTGGGCTCTTTAACCCTAGCAATACAGAGGAAATTCGACGAGCTTTTTTTGTGATGGACCCTTCTAAAGTGCCAGGAACGGATAGAATGGCAGCACTCTACATCCAACAATCTTGAGATATTATAAATAATGACTTGGTGAAGTTAGTTAACGATTTCCTAGCAATAGGACTATTCGAAAAAGATCTTAATCTTACGAATATATGTTTAATCCCAAAGACCACGAGACCGACAGAGATGACAGAATTCAGACCTATAAGCTTATGCAATGTTATCTATAAAATTATTTCCAAGGTTGTGTGTCTACAATTGAAAAAGATCTTACCCAACCTAGTTTCAAGTACTCAATCGGCTTTTATTTTTGGATGACTCATTTCTGACATATCTTGATAGCTCATGAAATATTTCATGTTTTGAGGAAAAATAAGAAAATTAAAGGTGCATATATGGCTATCAAGACTGACATGAGAAAAGCTTACGATCGTATAGAATGGGATTTCCTGAGAAAACTACTGTAAAAGCTAGGTTTGTCAGGATCGTTGGGTAAAAGGAGTAATGCATTGTGTCTCATATGTACGATATTCTATCATAATAAATAGCATACCGAAAGGGTGTGTTACACCTCATAGAGGACTTAGAAAAGGAGATACGCTGTTTCCATATCTCTTTATTATATGCACAAAAGTTCTAATAGCAAAACTGAAAAAAGCAGAGGAAGACTCATAGCTAAATGGGATCTCGATAGTACAGAATAGCCCAATTTTTTCTCATCTGATATTCGTTGACGATAGCCTTTTTTTGTAAAGCAAATGTGGAGGAGGCAAACATAATTCTAAGAGTCTTACAAGAGTATGAGGCAGTTTCAGGACAACAAATAAATTTTAGAAAATCATCGATTCAATTTGGGAGATCTGTGGACCTTTCTCGTAGACATGATATTCAGGAAATTCTTGGTATTCACACTCTAGGAGGAATGGTTTCATATTTAGGTCTCCCAGAAGGGATTGAAGGTGCCAAAAGTAAGGTCTTTGCTTTCGTTAAGGAAACAATCGAAGCCAGGATTAATACATGGTCAACAAAATTCTTATCTAAAGGACGAAAAGAAATCTTGATAAAATTAGTCTTGACAGCTATTCCTTCCTATTTTATGTCCGGATATCGCCATCCTAAAGCTATAACATCCAAAATATCAGCAGCGATTGCCAACTTTTGGTGGCATAACTCTGGAACTACCTGATGGATTCATTGAGTAAAATGGGAAAGTTTATGCAAGGATAAAACCAAAAAGGGTTTAGGTTTTCGTGCGATTACAAATTTTAATTTTGCATTATTTTCGAAACAGTTATGACGCTTACTCGATCATCCTAACTCACTCCTGGCAAGGGTTCTCCGTGGCCGATACTATGCCAGGTCAAATCCCTTGGAAACTAGACGAGTTTACTCACCTTCGTACGGCTGGAGAAGTATAGTATCCGCTTGTGCTTTGGTCATGAAGGGCTTGATTAATCAAGTGGGCAACATAGACTCTATTCGGGTATGGTCGGACCCATGGACCCCATACATTATTCTGAGACCTGCTCTAAGCAACAGACCCCTATTATATCCAAATCTTCGAGTCTCAGACCTGATTGATGCTCATACAAGACTATGGAGGGAACCTTTAATATGACAATTTTTCACACTAGAAGATGTCAATTTGATACTTGGCCTTCATATACCAAGAACTCACAAAATAGATTGTTTTGGATGGCATTATAACAAGGCAAGTTTTTACACAGTTAAATCAGGTTACTGTGCGGAACGAAATACTTCCCAAGAGTCTTTAGATTCTTTTGGACCACATATACATGATCTTCAATCAGAAGTCTAGAATGTGAAAGTCCCACAAAAAAATAAGACATTTATCTGGCAAGTGTTATTAGGCCAAGTTGTAGTTAAATCTAATTTGATTAAGCGGGGAATTCAGTGTGAGACACGGTGTGATAGCTGTGGAGCAGAAGATGAAAGTATTAGTCATGTTCTTTTTGAATGTCCACCCACAAGACATACTTGGGCACTCTCAAAAATTCCAGCAGGATCGCAATTTCCTGGAACTTTGGTGTCTCAAATCTTGACTACTTATTCTGGCAAATCCCAAAGACTGATGGGTATTGTAGTTTTCCATGGATCCTCTGGTTCATTTGGAAGGTTAGGAACGAAAAATCCTTTAAAACTAAAAATCAAGATCCCCAGGATATAATCCAAAAATCTGAAATGGAAGTAGAGGCTTGGGAGACCGCACGACAAGATTACCAAAAGTCAATGGCGGCAATGCAACATTATATTCACAAGGATATTTAGTTTCTCGACCACTCACGGAGAATCCAGTTTTCACAGGTTTTAGATGTATGGTGGACGCCTCTTGGAAGGATTCCGAGCTTTTCACATGACTAGGATGGTACTACTTTCCTTTTGGATATGGCGGTATTAACATGGGGGCCCAATGTATACGATAGAATTTATCCCCACTTCACGTGGAATTCGAGGCATTCCTATGGGCTATGACATGTCTAAGCTCCCCTCAGGTTTGGAAGGTGGAATTCCTTGTAGATTGCTCGGAGGTGGTCAAGATGATAGAGGAACCAGTGGAATGGCCTGCTTTCTTACCATACCTCGCTGCTTTCACCAGCTTTAAAAATTGCTTCGAGGATTTTTTTTTATTTCTGATCCCACGTAGAATTTCAAGGCATATTCTCTAGCACGATGAGTTCGCCTACTTCCTAAGCATGTTTCCTTGGTGAACAATGTTCCGGTGTCGTGGACTATCTTCTGATTTTGTTTTATGTTAGTATTTTTTTTATAGTTAAGTTAAAAAAAAATTATATAAGAAGTTGGTGGTTTTGTTTCTTTGAATATATTATTTTTGATAGAAAATTGTATATATTTAAATTCAGTTATCGTAATTTTTTTTCCGCCTTAATGATCAAGATTTATAACTAACTTTCCTTGTTTTAGTAAGGAGAGAGTCAAAGTCATTGTGTTTGATTTACTTTTTCTCATACAAAAGCTTAGATTTTCTATAGTTTCTATTGAAATTAAACTTGATTTTGGGTTAGGCTTAATTATGGGTTA